>VWZW01003862.1:2313796-2475451 GCA_013397115.1 Edolisoma coerulescens
AAAGAAAGAAAGAAAGAAAGAAAGAAAGAAAGAAAGAAAGAAAGAGAGAAAGAAAGAAAGAAAGAAAGAAAGAAAGAGAAATCCAATGGGATGCTTCATTTTTTCATTAAAGCAATTGTTTAAAATCCTTTTCCCCCTCTATCTCCTCTAAACTAAACCTGCTGATGGACTATGGCAAGCTGTTATGGCCCAGGACACATCAAGATGTTGGCTATTGTTACATAAGTGCACTAAAATTTAAACCTTTCCTAAAAAGAGATTAAAAAAAATGTTTTATAAACTCTCCTGATCAGGAAATAGTTGAGAATGTGTCCAGAAAAAAAAAAAATCTGTGCAGTACAAGCTGAGTCTGCAGAGACACTGAAATGACAAATCTCATGGCAATATTTAACCCAGGACCTATTGATCTGGAGGAATTTCATCAGCATCATCTTATTCCCTCCTGTCTAATCAAAGCACTTCCTATCCCCACACCACTGCTATCCTCACTGGATGGCAACAGGACTGTCAGGATGCCACAGGAATCATGCTATACTGCACTAAAAATTTTCCATAATTTTCAGATAATTGTGCCAGACTCAAGTAAACAGCACCTCCATGAGCCTTTCATCATGTAATACAGAAATAACATTCTTATTTTATCAGCAAAGACTCCTCCATGATGAAGATGCAAAGTCTACCGTGATAACGGCAGATATAATCATCATTATTCTGCTGCAAGTGTTTTGCTCTCTTCAGAATCCATTTCCAGCAGTTTTGCTTTTGGAGAACTTTGTATCTGAGCACATGCAAATTAGATTCAACACTGGAAACAATGCAGACTTGTAGAGAAAAGACCTTCTATGTCAAAAAAGCCAGGGGAGTACCATGTAACTGCTTTGTGACCAAGAAAACACAGTAGCTTGCCAGAGCTGGTAATAAAAACCTCCATGTTTTTGAGCTGTAGGTTTGGTTTTTGGGTTGGTTTGGTTTGGTTTGTTTTTCGGGGTTTTTTCGGGGTTTGGTTGTGGTTTTTTGTTTGTTTGTTTGTTTTTTGGTTTTTGTGGGGATTTTGTGGGTTTTTTGTGGGATTTTGGGGTTTTCTGGGTTTCAGTTTTGGGGTTTTTTTGGTTTTTTTTTCTAAAGGGGGGGTGAGTGGAAGAATGTGAAAGAAACTAAGGTTTTTCAGGTGGCAGAGCAAATCTGCCTGCCTGAAGACCTCAGAAATAATGTTACAATGTTAACACGGCAGGCAGAGCTAGATTAATAATTTAGGACGTGAAGCACGAGCAGACTTCCCTTACCCTCAGTGCCACCTTCTCAGAACACAGCTGGGGCTCCTTGCTCAGGCAGGATGCTCATCTCTGCCATGCCTACAGCAGCAGACTCACAATTTGGACATCAGGAAAAAGATGACCTTATTTGCATTCACTGTTACTCCTGTTTTGCTCACGATAAAGCAGCATTTTTCCTTAGGTGGAAATTACTCTCTATGGAAAGTTCATGTACCAACAATGCATTATTATATTTCTCTGGCTACAGAGAAAAGAATTTTATTTCAAACTTGTATCTATATCATGAAAAAGTTTTGCGTATTTTTTTGTTGCAGCATGCCAGTCAGCATTCATTTCCCTAGCCTATGAAATTTTAGTGTTGGTTTTTAGGTTTTGGGGGAAGTTTGATAGATACCACCAAGCAAGCATTTCACTAGTCTATTATTTTCTCTACGTTTACATGTGCCCTGCATATGGAAAAAATTCCCTTCTAAGGCATCACAGCAGTATTTGCTGTTCTCCCTGCATTCCTGCTGAAAAGATCTTCAGCAGCTTCTCAGATACAGAAGTAGAATATCAGCATCTCCATTCTTTGGACATACCTTAAGCACATCCTGGAGAAGTAGGATTCCTCTAGGAATTTGTCCCCAGTCAGATGGGTCTTTGAAGACTAACCCTCCTTTTCCTTTACACCTCCATGTGATAAAAGAGGATGAACAATGTACAAGTTGTGATCTCCAGGGTCTAAAGCCTTCAACTTTATCTACAGAAGGCAACTACAAATTCATTTCCTGTGTATTGAACCCAGAAGCATTTTGCTGTGTGATGCCTTGCAAGGCTAATTTGATCTACCCAGGTATGGATGAAGCACCCATCATGGTACCAGCACATTATTATCACTCTCCCTTTTAATCTAGATGCAGTCACTCCTGATCACCTCTGTCTGCAGACTGAAAACCTGTGGAACTGCAGGGGATGTTTCTCCATCCTCCCTTCCTACTCAGGGATGCAGCATTTGTTCTCTGGGCTGGGGAGACCGAGCACTGCCTGGCATCTTGCTGAGGATCCTTTCACAAACAGCTGGTCTCCTTTGACAGCATTTAATTTGCTGAATTTATATATTTCTCATTAAAAACACCAAGAAGGTAGCTTCAGGTCAGTGATCACAGTTGGTGAGAAAACCAAGCCCAGAGCTCCTCATCCTTTCACACCATCTGAGAGGCTGCACTGCCTTGCTTTGCAGGAAAAGCAGTATTCACTGCATATGCTCACAAGCACCATGAATTTCTCCATCCAACCAATCTCTGTCTTGACTGTCCCAGTAACTTAAACACTAGAGGGACAGGCTGTGCCCAAACTGCCATGCTGGAGGGAAAGGGGGCAATGGTGTGGCACAGTAGCCCAGTGCCCTGGCCCTGTAGTCACTGCACCAGCTGAGCCCTGAGTCACTCACCAGGAGGTGACCTGCCAGACCACCACCAAAACACCCCAGTGGACACACAGGACCACAGCTAAGAGGTCCTGACAATGGGAACTTCCAAATTAATCTTCACAGACAGTGACTGTCATTGCTGACACAGATGGCCTTGCCTCTCAGCTGTGCCAGCAGCTCTGCATGGGCAAAGATGCCCCACGTATGAATGATCTTGGAAGTGAACAGAGCTGCTGTCATGTTCCTGACCCTTTCAAGGGATGGGGATGGAAAGGAGGGGAGGAGAAAAAGGGAATCACCCCTCCTGGCAGTGGGAGCAGAGCTGTCCCCATAAAGCAAAGGGAGAAGGGCTGGGGTTGCAACAGAGGAAGACATTGCATAGCGTATACCAAATGAGAATGTAAGATCCAGTTCAAACTTAAAACAGATGAAATGCCAGAACCAAAAGGCCACAGGAGACACAAGAATGCTTCTGGTAACTAGCAACATCCATCACTGAAATGCTGGTGCTTCCCAGTCTCCCTCACAGGACGAGTCCTGCAGCAGAGGGCCAGCACAAAGAGGCAGCAGAGTCCCCAGGCTAGGGACACCCACCCCTGCACAGCCTGGCTGTTGCAGTTTGAAACACTAAGGCAGAGGCTACTGGTGCTCCCACCCAGCTCCACAGAGATGGCCACTGCATGTCAGAAAACCCCACGTGGAAATCAATTCTGAAGGCTTTCCGAGGCTCCTCCATGTACTGCCATTCTGCTGTGTTATTATATTGGTAGTGGTAAAGCAAAGGCAGAAGACAACCATACAGACATAAACAAAGTACTTTAATTTCTTTCAGAAATTCAGCTCTCTGGTTCTCTTTCCATTTTTTACTCCCCCTCTCAAGAGGGGAGCGAGCATTTGTTAAATTTGGCTTTGAACACAGGAAAACATTGGTTTGTAATAACCCTCCTAATTTGCTTTTCTTGGCAAGCAACCTGCACCAGCCGTCCCTGCTTCTGTTGTTAGGGGCTGACTCTGAAGAAAACACACACACAAATTCTTGAGTAATTGTACGTGCAGTACCTGCTTTCTAATGCACTGCAGTGTAATTACCTTTTTGCCAGCTCAACCTCATTCTGTGCAGAACAGCTGAAATCCCTAATTACCAAATGCAGCAGCCAAAGAGCCCAGTGTGCTCCTGAGGAAGTGGTATCATTAACCCAACTCATTATGTGCCGCTTGTCAGGTGAGGCCTGTGGAAATTTCACCTGCATTTGTTGGTTTCCTTCTATGGAAGCATAAACACCACATTCTGGATAAAAAAAATGGGAAAAAAACCCACCCCGCTCCCGAAGGCAAAATCTCAACAGGCTGACCCAGGAGAAGGTTGTAGAAAGGTGGGAAACAAGAGAGAAGACAAGAGGTAATGACCTCAGTTTGCACCAGAGGAGGCTTAGGCTGGATATTCTGAAAAACTTCTTCGCAGAGAGGCTTGTCAAGCATCAGAGCAGGCTGCCCAAGGAAGTGGTTAAGCCACCAGCCCTGGAAGTATTTAAAAAGATATGTAGATGTGGCACTTACAGACATGGTTTAGTGGTGGACTTGGCAGATTGGTGGCATTCCCTTGCAAACAGTAGGGAATATATCACTACAACAGCCAGGGATTAGGGTCATGCTCTTTAGTTTTTACAGTCTTGCTTCATCCTGTTGAACAGAAAGTGCATTTCCAAAGTCCGTACATGGATTCAGATATAACACACGCAGGTGCTGAGAATTCAAAGAGTTCCTGAATTTTCTGTGCAGAAGTTCTAAAAAAACCTAAAGCCTTTGTGACTCAACCATTCCTCTGCCAGGAACTCCACCCCGCAACATCAGCCTGTTAAGACATCTACGAAAGATGATAATAATAAATTATTTTTGTGTGAACATACCCACTTCCTCCCCTCTTTCCAGAAACTAAATGGTGAAATAAAACAAGTGACAAAATTTTAGCAACTTCTGAGCAGATTTAATTAAGGAAACTCCATTTTATTGCAGACAGACTGTCCTATTTAATCTTCCACTCACAGGTTTTCTTCTCGCTGCATTTTTGTGCAATTAAAACAAGGCAAACTGGAATGCCAATTAAACGCCTTTCGAAACAACAGCCACCCTTTCTGACACCTGTTTAAAAATGCATGAATTGACACATTTGCAAACTAATTTCGGCATTTCTGCCCCGGCCCTGATTGCCTGCATTCTGGGCTGCTGCATTTTACGCCTCAGGAAAGCAGAGAACATCAGCCACTCACAGGCTCTGCAGGGCAGCAGGAGGAAGGAGAGGGGGTTCCTAAAGCTGCTGCTGAGGCAAGGAGGGGCTGTGGATTTTGGCTTGGGGAGAGAGAGGAGACAGTCCCTCTGTCTCTTAATGTTTCAGGGACCCTCTTTGTTATTCATTTGTACTGATCTACAAGGGATGGAACCTCCTGAGGAACCATGATCCTCTGCCAACCCTCTCACTGCTTTCACCATCCTCAGAGCAAGAGAAGACTTCAGTCTTCCCCCTTCCCATGTGGCTTCCCTTCTGCACCGAGGCATCTCCTCAGGCAGGAGAAACTTTCAGCTGCATGGGAGTGGGAAAGATGATGAATTTAATCTCTGAACAGTCAGTTAGTGTACACATCTGAGGTTCCAGGGTAAGATAAAGCCAGACACTCCTGGAAACAAATCTAATATTCTTCTCTGAGGAAATGTTCAGTTAGAAACCTTGCCATGGAGCCCTGTAAAGTTTGAGCCAGGTGGTAGCTCTAGGGATGTGTTACTCAGCCACTTGGAGAAGGACGGAGGTTGGATAACAATGAGACACTCTCTCTTGTGGCACGAATTACAATTATACCAGGAATAATGATAAATAAGGAGTCTGTGCCATTGCTTGGAGGCACAGTACTCACACACTGCATTGTTTCACTCAGAGTGGTTATTTCCAAGTCAAAACGCTCCTCCAGTCTCCTTCTCTGTGTATCCACACAAACGAAGGCTCAGGAGCAGGATGGCCTAAGGGCAGAGACAGGAATGAGCAGGTGAAGGGTACAGCAGGTGCAAAAGGGGCTCCTTTTCTGGCAGAGTGGCTCTAACCAGCACCAAAGGAAAAGCTGTGAAACTCTCACCTTGTATAAAGCAGACAGTGGGGAAGCTCCACGGCCATGGTGCTGTGACTGAAGTGTTCCTGCAGCACCACTGCTCCTCGCTGCCCTCCATCCCAGCATCCTGCACCTCTCCATCCCACACTCCTGCCAAGGAACACCACCCTGAGGCCCTGCTCTGAACCCAGCCATTCAGCTGATCTGGGCTAAAGGAAAAAAACACAGGGAAAAAGAAGGAAGAGCCTGGGGAGGAAAGGATAACCAGGATGCTGTCCAAAGCAGACTGGTTAGCAGTGGGGTCAGGTCTCACCATGACACTGGGATGGGAAAAAAAGTGGAGAGAACCCAAAGCCTGCACAGCTGCTTTTGTGGACAGAGTCTGTTAGATTAATCATCCCTGACCTATCCAAATCTGGCCTGCCAATTTAAAATAAGGTGTTAAAAATTTGCTGACTTAAAAATTCACTCTTTTCTGCAGCTCTGTTCACTGTTCCCCAGCACCTCTCCATGCTTTTCACCCAGCTCTTCTGTGGAGGCTTTGTGCAGCTGCTTCCACCTCTGCAAAGCGAGTGGAAGCAATAATAAGTCATTGGTAAGGAATAAGACTTGATACAAAGAAAACACTGCTGCTTCTGTAGCAACTGCTCACAAACCAGGCTCTGCACCAGCTTCATTATGTCAGCACTGACACTCCTAAAAGGCATAATCCTATCTTCCCTCCTAACAGAGTATTTTTTCTTCTGTGCTCTTTTTCTTCTCTGCTCTTTTTCTTCTCTCATCCTCTGTTTTCTCTCTCCTCTTATTAAAATTGCTGGACCACGCCAAGAAATATTTTATTTCCTGACATTTTTCATTCACAAGTGTTGATAAATAATTTCTCACCTTTCCAAGATCTGCTTGGCAGCAGTGAAAAATTGTTGTGTAATTATTGAGTAATAATTACAATCTGTTTTGCTTTCTGAATATGCAGGTTCTTCAGTTTTTGCCTGACTAGAACATCAGTTGAAGTGGTGGGACATTGTTCTTTCATCTTGCAGAAAGAAACTGAGTTTTTATTTTTTCCCTATTCTTCACCAAGATGACACAGAGCTGGCAAAATTTTCCATGGAAGACAAGAAGCACAAGGTGGGAGAAAGGGAAGAGAGCAACAGGGAAAGGAGGAAAAGCCAGGGTAAAAGAAAGGGAAGAAGATGGATCTTTCAAAGGTAAGACATGCCCCTTTGAAAAGTATTGCTGCCTTTAACTGCAGCTGAACTCATTATTTTGGTGTAGGTTTCATGTGTTTCATCTGCTGGAGTCATCTCTTTCTGTGTATACACATGTTAACAGAGCCTACAAGAAACTGAGCTTATGGTCAAAAGAATAAGGATGAGTGGTGGAAAATTAAGAGTTCAGACTCCTCTGCTCACTGCATCCCACACAAAGGGCTTGATTTCCATCAGGCCCTCCTACGCTGGAGCCCTGCCCACTAAATAAACACAGATTGTGGCAGCTCCAACCAGAAAGGCTGAGAGCCCCATCATGAAACCATCCATAATTTGGGGCATTTGCTTGTCAAGGGGCAGCCTGCTGAACCAAGGTGGAGGACCCGAGGGCTGCACACCTCAGATGGACACTCAGGTCCTTAAAATCCCACCTCTTGCAGGATCAGTGTTTCTTCAAAACTAAAATCATTTTGGGTCATTTTGCATCCAGTAACTTTTTTCAGTGAAAGTCTGCTTGAAATTGGTATATGCCTAGGTAAAGTTCTGACTGATCAGCAAAAAGCTAGCCCAAGAGATTGTTCTTAAAATAAAGCTAGATTTGAGGCACACACAGCTGTTTGCGTAGGAAGATGAAGATCTGTGCTGTGTCTTTGAATCTGAACCAAAAAACAAACCCAACAAATCCCACTCTCACACAGTGGTGGCTCTGTGTTTCTGGCTTCTCTATTTTATTTTATTTTTTGCTAGCCTTTCTTGCTGCCAGTCAGTTTTTCTGCAAGAGAGGTTTATGTTGGTGGCATGTACTGCTCTCCCCCTGCATCCAACAATGAAGCCGTACTGCACATCTGCTTAGTCCTGTCAGCTCATATCACAGCATCACTCCATCTTCAGCCACCTGCAGCTGCAAGACTGCTGATCAAGCTGCCTGGATTTGTCTTTCCTAGGTAGATGGCTGGTGTGGAACTTGCCTGTCTATTTGGGTTTGAGCAGCACCCAGCACCCAAACTGCACGCATGTAAAAATGTCTCAAAGTCTGAAAATATGAAACACTGAAAGAGATTCCAAGTGATTTTATTTTTTAATTAGGAAGTTAAAACCTATTTTTCCTGCTGTAGGCAGAGCCTTAAAAGACCTTAGCCTAGCTAGTTCATATATTGACCTGTGTGCTACACAGTAGTCCAAAGCAGAAGTCATTTCAGAGTACAGAAATGAAACTACACCAAAACAAAAGCTCACATTTGGCATTAGTGACCCATGCTAGTCAAAACCAACCAAAATAGTTCATAGTCCTTCACCCTAAGCCTTCAGCCTGCTCTGATGGTTAGGACTGCTTAAAAGGTCATTTGCAATCCCCTTGGCATTGTCAATTTATTCTGTAAACCTTTAATGAACAGGAAAGACCAACCCAGTAAACAGCCCAGTTCAACCTCAGGATGTGAGGGTGACCCCACAGGGCCCTGATATCTCAATTTCTGCCAAGTCTGGAACACACTTGCTGAAGCACAGCAGACCTGCAGCATCAAATGCTCTTGTTCCTAGGGGCCTTGACATGCCTTTCCCTCTCCTGGAGGGAAGACAAGCCTACACCAAGAGACCTCTGGTCCACAGAGCAATTTGTAGGAGTCCCTGCTTTGCAAAGGAACCAGGTCAGCAGCTGGTGAAAAGTGCAATCACAAGCACTTGCTTATTGAAAAAGCCTGTTTGAACTTGTGCATGTTTAAGGGGGGCTTTGCCTCAGCCTGACAAGCTGCCTGTAGTTGCCTTGGCACACAATTTTCATTTAAGTGTTCAACATAGGCAGGGATCCAATATGCTGCATACCTCCTCTTTTCATGTTAACACCACCACAACACAGTAATGGACCTCTGACGGGTAGCAGAAAAGCCTCTAAGAGCAGACTTATTTTGTAGCATTTTGTATTTTGTTATTGAGGCAAATACAACCATATTCGAAGCAAACAAAATAACATACCTTTGTTTCCCTAAGATGCATCCTGGGGTTGTTATTCACTACCATGATTAACATTCATTTTCTTTTATGCACAAGAGACAGTGGTGGCTATTTATCACCAACGTTCATTGCTTCAAGAAAGAACATTTTATGATGCCTGTTGGACATCCTGTACTGCAGTCCTGTCACAGAAAATTAGTATCTAGCATCCCTACGAAAAGCCTGTCTGCAGGTGGTGGTGTCATCTTTTTTAAAGAGTATTGTTACTGTAATCTAACCACAATCAAAATTCATATGTGGTATATGTTGTAGGGAGTAACAACTAGTCCTTTCCCTAAAGGAGTTTGATTATTACCAAAAATTAGACAAAGCTCAGGGAAATAAAGCATTAGCTGAGCAAAGTAGCAAAAACAAGTATAAAAAGACCTAAACAATAAAATATCTGTAGGATTTTTACTAGAAATAATAATACAGAGATTGCTGAAAGAAACCTAAGGAAGAGAAATCAATGCACGTCTTCAAAATTCCTTCTGTTTTTAAACCAGAAGTTCATTATTTCTACAAAATAGATTCACAGATTTAAATGGGGGGTTGCACCCGATGACCACCAGAGATCCCTTCCTGTTTTAATTATTCTATGGTCCTCTAAGTCCATTGATGAATAATGATGGATCTCCCTGTCAATCAAGAATAAAAGTATAAACTGTAGAGAGAAAACTAGAAAATAAATGTATTTTCCATCATCTCTGGTCTCAGGAATTGTCTTTGAACAGTGTGCCTAACCACCACAAAAGGATATGGCCAAACACTCCTTGTCTTTGTTACAGCACTTGGAATACAAAGAAAGCATGACAAAGGACAGAAAGGCAGCACTTAACAAAGCTCCATCAAAATTATGTAGGCAGAGTGACAGCAGAGTTAGCAAAATCAATACATCAAATAACAGCCTGTGACTTTGTGATGCTCTCCACTCTTCAACTACCACTTCACAGGAACAAGTCTTGCTAAAAGGGGCTCCAGCTTCAGTCTGGGCAATCCTGAACACCTCAGTGCCAGGACTGCACAGACTGAACCTCTCCAAGGCACTCTGACCTCCTCAGCCAACATCCCTCACAGCACAGGCCACAGGTTTCACCCCACCAATTTTCGGACCCAGCCCCATGACCTGCAGTGGAGCTGGGAGGTGTCACCCAGAGCACCTCTCGACACCCTGCAGGGTCAGCCCCTTGGGAGGGCAAAGCCAGAAGTAGCACTGTGGACGCTGAAATCTGGGTTGCAGAAAGATTGTCCAGCTTTCTGCCTCTGTCTGTCAGAAAGTCTTTGTTTTCTCACAGACACTGGCTGAAAACAGAAGTTTCTGTAAACTAATCCCTTTATCTTGCAGGTTGTTTTACAGTATTGTTATGGTTCTAACAAGAAAATATTTAGAAATGAGTTTCTTAGAATTTGGCCAATCCCCTCAAGGGGTGGACGGCCAAAAGACCAATTACCTTACGCCAGTTAACACACTTTTGTGAACTAACACATAAAAGCCTTTAGAAAAATTATTAAAGTGCTTCCTTCTGTCCCTGAGCCTTAAACTCTGTGTTGTTTTCTCTGCCCGTTTCTCGGTGCGACAGCGACATAGCACATTTTATTCCAGCAGTAAATGCAACACAGCTGTGCCATGTAAAGCACCAGTGTGATGAAAGGATGCGGAGGAGAGGTAATTCATCACTGATGGGTCACTGGAGGAGGATGGATTAGAAACTCATGAGGAACGCGGGGACAGCAGAATGCAGACGTAAGCAGCCTGACAAAAATGTAGTGACATTTCATAGACACAAGCATGGACCCAACTTGAATTTCCACCATCCCTCCACCAAAAAAAAATGCAATCTTGATGCAGAGGAAAAATGACTCTGCTTCCCAGCTCCCCAGTAGCTTTGTTACACCTAGAGCAGCACTTATCCTGCGTGTTCAGTCTCATTAGCTTCACGAGGGCTCTGCTTACTGCAAGATCAAAGGAGTCTTTTCCTGGAGGGTTTGTGCCATTGATAATTTGGATATCTGCAGTAAACTTAATCTATCTGTGCTACACTACAGAGATTTGAGGCAGGGGAAGATTAAAGTGATTTGCCTAAGACAACAGACGCAGTTTGAAGAAATTGAATGCAGGTTTCCACAAAGCCCAGGCTTAAAGAGAAGAAGTCTCTTCACACATTAGGAGCCCCCAAATACACATCTGGAGAATTAGGATTTTGCTATCACTATATTGGATATCTAAAGGGAAAGGATTTGGAAATAGGCTTATGTTTGTCTTTTTGCTGCTTTTTTCACCCTTTTCTTCTTCCCTAGCCTATCTCAATTTTGCCTCTGAAAGGCCCAATCAAATAAGTCGCTCAAGTCTTTTGCATACGTATCTTATCAGCAGTCAACAGCTCTGGGAGAACGATTTTCCAACGTGCTCGGCTGTGCTAAAAATACTTTCCCATTTTTGCAGCTATTTCAGGATACATCACTCCGAGAGAAGGTTCAGATGGTCACTGCCACTCCAGTGGTGGTCCAGCTCTGGCTGTGGCCACAGTGCCAAATGAGGAGGCAGCTGTGGCTGTGAAGGGTGGCACTGGGAAAAGCAGGGGGCACGGAGAGAAATAACCAGGCTCCTCTGGAAAGCACTTGCAGGTGTTGCCTTTCTTCAAAAGCTTAAAGAGAGAGATACAGGTGTGACAGCAAACATCACGCTGGCTTTGATAATGACATTATGCACAGCTAGCCCGTTCTTTGGCTTGTTAAACTCGAAGTTTCCTGTGGGTAAGAAATGAACATTACTCTGTCACTGTTTTCAGGGCTTTCTGCCATGTTAATCTGATTATCTATGACAGTTTCTGTCAGTTTGTTAGCGAAGATCCAATTATTCTGCTTGGCTTTTAAGTTTTCACATATTTCTGGCTGTGGGCCTGATTCGGGGTTCTTCTTTGTCCTCATGTCTTTAGTACAAATTTTAATGTAAAAACAATCCCACAGGATCAGAACCGATAGACTAGTGGTTTATATAGAGTTCTTTAAAAATGGATGCATTCTTCATCTCCAGCAAGAATAAACAAAAAGCGGCAGAACTGACAGCTGAAGGAAATAAATGGCCCTGCACTAGATCTGACTACATTTCTGTAATTGAAATTTACAGTGTTGGTATAGAAGGGAAGTGGCTTTTGGCTTTTTTTTTCCCCCTCCTTTAAACTCTTGTTTAGATCTTGGATTTTCTTCCGTGTCAAAAAAAAAAAAGGAAAATACATCATAGTTTTATAAATACACATGACACATTTTAGACATAGAAATTAAAATAGAATCAGGTGGGATCCTTTTCCAAGGCATTTGACATAAGAGACAGCACAGTCAGTCTGTTATTTTTTCTCTTACACATAGTTTTTCTCAGATATGAGTTTGCATGGCATAGACCTGTATGACTGGAAAGTGGCAAGTGTGTAGTAAGCTATAAACAGAAAAATATATATGTCCACACCATCATAAGGTGTTCGGTGCCTAATACTTGCATGTCACTACCTTTACCTCATCTCTGTTTGAGGATCCAAAATTATTTTGCCTGAAGTCAGCTGTCATTTCTTAATGTCTTTGTCAATAAAACCATTGACATAAAACTTCATGAATTCCTACCAGCAAACTGTACCTTTCTCATTCTAGTCTATTCTAAATGTAATTTTTTTTCAATGATGTCTGCAAATAGCATATATCTATGCAAGAGCTTTATTTTTTAAAGGACTGGCCACTATTTCCTACAATGGTATAGCTCCACTGACAACAGCAGCAGCACGACAATCTCCTGCAACATAATTATCTGAAGTTCTATGAAACAATCATGAAGATGCAAGAAGATGTTGGTCTTTCTTGCCTGGGCTCCATGTGTCTATCACAGCCAATAATCAGCATTAGTGATACCTGCAGTAGTCAGCATTTCCCCTCTCCAAATCCTCCAAAAAAGAGAAAAGTTTATATCTGGCAGAGCTGATGTTTACACATGAACACAAAAGTTAGTGGAAGCAGTCATGACACCCCGGCAGACGCTCACTTTTAGCTCCTCACAAGCAACATTTCATCAACAAACAAAAGCTCTCCTTCAGTCCTGGCAATTCTCTTCTCCATCACTGTCCCTCTCCCTCACTGCAAGATACTGGCAGGGAAAGACCCGTCCCAGGATGGGTATGCTTCTTCAGAGAAGGAATTCCTATCAATGCATAGTTCTGGTCTCTAACAAATGCTTCCAGTCAACATTTCGGGAGTAAATAGTGCTCTCTTCCCTCCTCTGCACTCCTTTTTGGGAGGTGATACAGGTTAAGTGACCCTTGGGGCCACGTAAAGCTCATCAACTGCAAAAAGCATGATAGCAATGCCTTGTATTTATAATGCCAGTAAAAACTCTGCATCCCACCAACCAAATCAGGAATTAAAGGTAGCAGCCTTAAGAATTAATTTGATAATATTTTACTTAAACATTATAAAATGGGCATAAGTTTCCATCACACCAGAGGCTGTAGTCAGCAAGAACACTGCAGATCAAGCCAAACTCCACTGCTAAATATGAGGTGCAACATTCTGTATCCTCACAAACTCTGACATCTCACTCCATGATAATTTGCTTGCACAGAACCATCCAAAATAAGCCTGATCATATTGGGTGTAACTTGGCAGAGGTTCCTCATAGTTAAGAGTACTACCAGCCACTATCAGGCAAGGATCTCTCCCTTTCTGCACATCTTAAAAATGACAGATGAAAGAGCAGGCAATAAAAACCCCAGCATTTTCTTCTCTAGGGAATTTTAAAGCTTGAAGACGTCTTCTCTTTCAAGTGCAAGCATAAAATACATGCTTGGATAACGGCAAGATTGGGAACTGCATGTTCAGAAGTAAAGTAGGGTGTGCTGCTGCTACCCCTTCACCCCTACTGCCCCTCTCCAAGCCTGTTATGCTGAAGAGGAGCTGAGGAAAATTGTGTGTGTGTACTTGCGTGTGTGTGTGTGTGTGTGTGTGTGTGTGTGTGTGTGTGTGTTAGGTGCATGAAGTGCAGAGGGGGGGAAACAAGGTAATCAAACCTCACAGCTTCAAAGCCTGAGTCTATCACTAACAAGGGTTAGCAAGAAATCCTGCAAACATTTCTACTCTGCCTGCTACGGTTCAAACAAGCTGTGCTCTAGGGGGGTTTTATGGAGTTCTGCATCGTCTCAGGCTTCATGGCTGCTGCTTGAGCCAGCCTGCTGATCTAAATGGGCCAATTACCTACACCAGCAGCCAGGAAGGAGTACTAGGAAACCATCTGTAATACTAACTCACCCCACTGATAATCACTGATAAACAGGTTTCATACCGGAACACCTCGCGAGGTCTCTGAAACTGCGTAGATTAAATTTTCTCCCTATTACATCTGTTTGACACCACTGGAAGTGATCACACTCTGAGAAATAGGTGGAAACAGAATATAGCCCACACTCCTGGGTCTGGGAGATAGGATTATAGAAATTACTAGCTGCTAGCAAGCCTCCAGAGCACTGTACCAAACAGAAGTTTGTAAGCTTACAGCACAATCAAACGAGCAGGAACGACAGGAGGACTGCTCGCTGTGCATCTCAAACCAGGTCGATTAAAAACATAAGTCTTGCTCATTGCACTGTCTGGGGTTTTCTGAAAGGCATTCTAGAGAGGGAGAACAAGAAAAAAAGGGGAAAAAAAGGGTTTCAAAGTTCTAGTGGCAGTGGGGAACAGCACAGAAGCAGAAAGGCAAAGACAGCACACAGGCAAGAGACATTTACTGTGCGTCTCCCACAGAGGAGGTGCCTCAGCTTCCCTTGCTCCCTTCCTAGGTACAAGGGTTGGCTGATTTCCTCTACTGCAAACATCTAAAACTTTCTCCACTGGGTTGATCAGAAGTATGCTACCTCAGAGTTAAAGTAAAGAGCTCGGGTGAGAAAATAAAACAAACAAAAATAAAAAAAGGAAGAAAAATCTGTCTCTTTCTGCTTTATTTCACCTTTAGGTTTTCCCAACCCTGAAGCTTGTAGAGGAAAGGAGAGCACTTCAGTCTTCAAGAAATTTAAGATCAGCTTTCACAAGTGCTTTTAATTTGAATGCAGCAGCAAATAGTTCTCCAGGGGAATCCTGGCAGTACCAGGGATCATCGGCCTCCCTGATCTGTCACCTTTCCTCGCTGTCACAGGGGCACAGCGTCACTCACACGGCCCGCACACATAAAATGTCCCCTCTCCTTTAAGTCAAGGGTTGCTGCTGTAAACCACAGAGTCAGCAGCTACAGCCTGGAACAGATAAAATATTATAATTCTTCCTTATTCCCTCAGAGAGACAAGAGCAGCTCGGTTCAGTCCTAACTTGTATAAAGCCCGTGAAGATCCTTAAACGAAAGGTGCAGAACAGCCTGTGTAGCTGTGTCTAAGCCATTGAATAATTACCAGTACAGGATGAAGAGAATAAGTCAAACCATTAAGTTCAGGGAGAACAGGACACTATCTGCTGCTTGGTCTATTATTAAATTCAGTGGCATATCAGATGCAGTGCTTGTATAGTTACATTGCTTGGAGCTGTGCAGAGGAACAGAAAACTGAAAGACAGATGGCAGGAAAAGACTTTTTTTTTATATGATTATTATTTTCTGTAGAGGCCATTCCTTTTCTTCAGAAATCACTTTCACACAAAAGTAAGGGACAGAAATCAGGCAGGTAAGAAGGAAATATCTCTGCATAAAATCACTACCAAGCACGGGTAGATTTACAGGCAAGTAAAGATTTTGAAATACCTGTAAATATTTAAATTTTGCTCAGTGTCTTTTAAAACTACTCTCTGCTCCCTTGCGTGCAGCCTTTCTTGCCAAGATGCATGGGCAGTGTGCAGCCAAGACACTGAAAATGCTTGGAGCTATTTCCATAGCAACAGACTGTGGTGAGGTAATACACCTGAGATACTAATGACCTCAGCGTGGAGTCTGGATGCTAATAGAGAAATGAAATGAGATAGATGCATTTTTTACATTTCAATGGGCTTTTTAAGGAGCAGGAAAACAAACCCAGAACAAAAATTTCCAGGTAAAATAATAATCTTTTCTTTGTGTCACTCCCGGGACATATATTCTTGTTAGAGGGAAGAAAAAAAAAAATAAAAGAAGAAGCCAAAGCCATGCATGTATCTTCAGGATGAGCAGAGCTGACACAAGCAGATTGCTCACCTTTTTTTTGCTTTTGCATGTACAAATGCACTTGCCCTTCCTGACTGAACACTTTTAAGTCCATAGAGAGCTTTTATTTACTTCAGCAGATTTTAGCTTAGGATTAGCATGAAGGTCCCGTTTCCCTCCTGGCTCACCTTCCCTGTGTCACCCCCCCTAGGAAATTCCCCAGCTGATTCTTGCCAAGAGGCACAAGAGCTAAAAGACTGTCTTTAAATTTGTAACACTGATTTGGGAGTGCATGGAAGACAGCTGGTAACATTTAAATTTAACATCCTAAAAATCCTGTGTTTGAAGCAGTAGCACTGCCTGCCAGATCCCACCTTGCTCTGATGACCATCTCCCAGCTCACTGCAGCACCTCTGACTTCCCCTGGCTGGCAGAGGATGATCAGGACCACCCGAGGAGAAGAGGAGGAAGGTCCCCTTCCAGAAAGACCAGAGGATGAGCCTGGCATTCAGAAGATGCCTCCCTCACAAGGCAGTGCTTGTCCTCACTTGCACCTTCCCTCCTGGGCCACTGTGCCCACAGGCAGAAGGCAGAGGTGGCTCGAGCTGTAAATTGGGATGGCTTTGGCTCTCTGCCCTCAGGGAGCACAGGAGCTCAGCCCAGGCCCCTCCTAACTTTGTGCTTCTGCATAAGCAAATAAACTGAGTGAATAAAGCTGGACTTTGACACACAAATGCACCTCCACTCAACAGGTGAGGTAGATATGACCAGCCCCATGGAAAGTAAAAAGGAATGAAACCAACAAATAATGCTGAAGTTGGTCTATTTTCTGGTGTATCCAAGAGTAATTTTCTCTCAGTCATTCCCTCTTCTAAGTTAAACCTCCTGCTGCTTTCATCAAGATGTAATGATTGCCAAGAAATAAAAAATGTGTATCATTTGTGGATCATCTTGTTATGATTGTCAACCACATCACCAGTTCCTACAGCTGTCCCTACTCCAGGGCTCCATACAAGTTCCTTCTGAAAGCCAGCATCTAACAAAGAGTAACTGATTTTGACAAACCACCCTACAAACACTGAGAACATGTCTTTAAATCCGAACTGCACCGAGCCAGTGGTGACATTACTGGTGATTTATAGGAGAGAAGTTCACTCTGGGTTCCCACTGAATTCCATAATGAAATTATAAAAGTACAGTGTTCCCACCTCACCAGCGCAGTGGCACTGGGCAGCAGGGATGTGGCCTGGCTTGCAGGATATGGAGGGCTGCAGAATAACCAGGCAGTTGGGAACTGGACTGAGCACACCTGAGATGATCCAGCATCTGGATAAAAAAGATCCAAAAGCTTGCAGACAGGTTTGGCAGCACGGGGTTGTCAGAAGAGATCTCTTGTAAGCAGCAGTGCCAATGCTCTGTATAGGTGGGCATGATTAGACAAGAGCTTCTCTTCATAATTGCTTGAGTTTTCCTCTTTTTTCTGATAAATTAAAACCAGTACCAGGCAACCAGTGTTTTTGCTTGCCCTGTAGCTGCCCTTGAAAATGCTTTTAATCAAGATATAGAAAAAGCTCTGATAAGTTGCAGCCAGATCTCTTCCAAAATACATCCTTTAAACAGATGAATTTGCAAGTTATTAAACACTGCTGAGACCCCTTTCTTTGAAAGTGGGAAGGTACTAACTACAGGGAAAACAGAATTACATTCAACACAGTCGAAGTCACCAACTCTGCTCCAGTTTTTCCATGAGCATCCTTCAGTAAAACCATCACACTTTCCATCTGGAAAAAGTCATTAACATGTAATATAGGATGGATCAGAGGAAGCCAAGGTGGGGACCAGGATTTGCACTTTGCTACTTCTTGCCAGTGAGATGTGATCCCACTCCCCGTGTGCCATGGAAGCAGGCGGGGTGGTCATTCATGTCCAGGTTGTTCTATCTGCACCCGAGGTTGTCTGCCCCCAAAAGAGAAAATAAAACCATGCAGCAGAATCCCTGCAGTGGGGTGCAAACACCCCACACAGACCTACATCTGCTGCTGCACTGGCTGGTGAGTGCTGTGTGAAGTGAGTGCTGACCTTTGGGCAGAGATCAAGTGAGCAGGGCTCAAAGGAGCAGAGCAACTGTCCAGGTTTGAGACAAATTTGGAGGAAAATACTCTCTGATAGAGGCTAGCTCTATATCCTCTGAGCCCGGCTAGCTCAGTCAGTAGAGCATGTCAATAGGGGATACACATCATAAAGTCACCCAAAGACAGCAACCAACACAATTTTGGACCAGTCCTTCTTAGGAATAACTCAGGAGTCAATTCTCTTTATCTATCTCACATCCCATATAGCTGCTAATTTTCAGCTGCCTGATTTCACTTCATTAGAAACTCCACCAAGCCTTTTTTTTGTTTGTTTGTTTGTTTTGTGCATGAGAAATCAGTCTGTGCAGTGGTAGATAAGTACTGGCGATGCTGAGAAGTCAGTCAGTCTAAGACAAATGTACATAGCAGAGAAGAAAAAACAAACAACAAAAAAAAACCAAACAAACCCACACCCAAAAAACCCCTTTGAACACTTTGCACGTGGCTTGAAAATTCAAACATACAAAACATACTGGCTAATTCTGATCACGTAAGGAAGGAGTGGAGCACAGGCTTGCCCTGTAGCAAATATATCACTCGCTCTGCAGAGAAAGGAGATCATCTGAAGAGAGAACTGGGTCAGTAGAACTGGAGTCCAGGCTTGTCACTTCAGCAATTTAAACACAAGTCAAGTTAGTGTTTAAACCCCAGGCTCTGACTCAAGGAATGCGAACAGATGCCATACTGAGAGAAATCACAGACAAACCCATTTTGGCTGAGTTTATTTACTCTTTTTTTAGTCTTACCTTATCTGAATTTCCCCAGAGTTTGATGCAAAAAATTCAACAAAACAACCCAGTTCCAGTATGTCACAGAAACGAAGCTTTTCCTCATGAATATTTACAGACCGTAAATTATAGTCATTGGCATTGTTCACTTCATGCCAAAAAAAGCAAGTGTCACATTCCTTTCACTTAACTTACTTGATGTTTCTGTTGATGGGTCTACCTGGCTTTGAAAGCAAACAGGATCTGGCTTCCATAGGTATATGATTTCAGGAATACTACATTGACAGAACTCAGTATTATAGTTCTACCCTAGACAGATTCAAGCTGAATTACAAAGGATGATCAGATAACACAACCTGGAGCTGTCTTTCACTGTAATTAAAAGTGCCCAATAATGTTTATGATCCTTTCCCCTTAGCAGCTGCTCCCAGATTTAATGCTAATAAAAAAGCACATTTTGGAACAATGCTATTTTATTGCAATCCTCTTCATATTCCTGACCTTCACAAGAAGCTGAAGGCTGTTCAGTGGACTGAGAAAGGACAAATTGGTGTAACTCAAAGAGCCAACTGCAATGCAAAGAGAAATAGAAGAGAAAGTCCCTGAAGTATGAGTGAAGGTCAAGGAGTCCATGAGCTAACCCCAGAAAAATGCAAGACATAAAATTCACTCCTGATTATTGATGAAATTCCCATCCACATCCCAGGAGTATGGTTTGAAGATTCCTCATTCACCAGGCTGGGTTTGTTTTTTTTAATTACTTCATGAATCATTTCATCTGAAGCCATTTTACACCTATGCTGTGCCAACTTCTAAAGGAAATCAGAGCGGAGTCCCTGGAGAGCACTCATCCCACTGAGATTTCAAACGCTCCTTTGTCACAGTGAAATCAGGAATACACGGAGTATTTTGTGGCTTGAGGCATTTGGTATTTTCATTTCTGGGATGAGAGGTTTATGCAAATTCGTACACAATAACAGAGAACTTTGAAGCTTCTACGATGTCCTTTTACCGCCAAAGGGTTGACGGGAATTTAGCGTTTCCATTCAGCAGCTTTGCCTTTCCCGTGTAAAACATTCCTTTCTCTCTTCCAAAATTTCATTTTGTGGAATTACTATAAACATCACGTCCTTAAAGAATAATAATAAAGGCCGTTGTCACATCCCCATTGGTGCTGTTGGTTTAAACCACAATTTCTTTTAGGGCAAACTCCTGAGTACAGAGCTCAGCATGCTGAACACAGGGCTGTTACCTGAGGGGATGCTGCTTCTGGCCCTCTCTGGCTGTGTCCTCCATAGAAAATGAGATTTGCAGAGGAGGAAATTAGACAGCTGTCTCCAATTGAATTGCAATGACATTTGAGGAGCAATTTCCCACAAATCTGGAAAGCTGTAGTCAGGATCATGCCCTGGCATGCAGGTAAATATGAAATGCTATTCTGGCTGCTTCCTGCTACTGGCGGTGTGCAAATGTGTTGCTTTGCTGCTGTCTCACAGCTCTCTCCTCACACTGAAAGGCTAAACCATTTCATTTTTGGGTTTGTTGGTTTTTTTTTCCTTTTCCCCCAATTTTATTCTAAGCTGAACTGACAAACCTCTTCATGGTTAAAATTGGCTTTGGGCAATTGGTTACTGAATTAAGCTGCTTTTCTTTAGCCTATTTCTAATCTGTAAAGCCTTTCTTCTACTTCATTTACCTCTTCCCTTTCAAGCAGCATTCAGATTTATATATTTGCCTTTTTTTGTCCTTTTTTTTTTCTTTGGTATGGCTAATATTTGCAATAGTGCTGAGACAATCAGCCAGGAAAAATTTCTTCAGACAGAAGACGACAGAAAATTGGTTCTGTACACTTAAGTGAATATCCAATTTATGTGAAAGGAAAGAGCTTAAAAAATGATAGTGTTGGAGTGGAGAAGGTGTCTTTACCACACCAGTCGGTCCTGAGAGAGCCTTCTCCACCAAGCCATACTTGTGCTGTAAATTAGGGATAATCAGGAAGAGCAGAATTGGACAGAACTAGCTGGAGGGATGTGCAATAACTGCCTTTCAGACTCAGAGACCATCTCGAACAGGGCACATCTGACATCAGTAAGGTGGTCAATGAATCTCCTTCCTTTACAGATGAAACCCAAAATGATAATTCACCAAGGAGCCAATCTTACTCTTTGTGAGATTTCTTTTTTTAAATGAAGCCAAATTGAACAAAATGGAAACGCTTTAAGAGATTTAACTGTGAACTCGATTTCTAAAAAAAGAGTGTTTTCAGATCACGGTGTGCTATTAACATGTTAAGTGTCTTTCTATATTCTGCTCAGAAAAGCCCCAAATCTCTCAATATCTATTAGAAGTACGATCTTGTTTCCAGTGCCTGGAGAAGCAGTAGGTAATTACAAAACAGACAGAATAGCTGGAGGAAGATAAGAAAAATCATTATGTCACACAACCTTGAATTGCACTGATTGCATACCGAAAAGCTGCAGCGTTCACTCTCACCTCCTGTGAGGTCAATGCTAATGCTGCCATCGACTGCACTTGGGAAAAGTTTTGTACAAAGGTTTACTTATTTAACACTTGGCTCATCCTAAAGCACTTGTTAACGTTATAGTAGTTATTAACGAGGTTTCTAATTAAGGTTTCTATGGGCTCTGTATAATCCCTTCTAATTTACAGTACTGCAGGAGAAATTCACTTAAAATTATGATTTCCCTACCCCCAAATTACAGTTGGGGCAGGGAGGGGAGAGGTATTTTTGTATCTATTCATGCATTAGATCTTTGCTTTGAAATTTGGAAGGTGCATAAAAATTTCAAGGCAAAAGGATGAAAATGACAAAGCAAAAGGTTAATCAGACCCTTTCCCTCCTTTCCTCTTCTGCACATGTCTTCACGCCTCTCCTGTCTCACATTTTGGAGGACTCTTCACACTTAGCAATACTTGAATTTTCTGCCTAATTTTTTTTTTTTTAAGACATCAGAAAGAAGAGAGGGCCAGAACCAGGGAACAGAAAACACAAGACTGCAGTTCTACTACTGTTGGACAAGAAAAACAGATTTACTGATGTTTCTTATGTACACCACGAATGATCCATGCAGGAACATAATGCAGTCCCTGACCCTGAGGGCAGTCCATCTCCAGTGGTTACAGCAGGAGGAAGCAGAGGATCTTACCATGGACACAAAGAACAGGTTCACCCCAAGAAAGTGCCTCTGGGAAAGAACTGCAACACGTGGGGCTGGTATTGCTTTCAGTGGCATCTTTAGTGTGGATAAGCACTGCGATTTTGTCTCCAGAATTAACTATTTGGCAGCTTTCTTACAGAGAAAATTTAGTTAGGAATAAAGAATTTGCCATATGTTGATTCTTTCAGGCATGGGAAAAGGAGCCAGCTGCAATTATAAGAGCTGGTGTCTCCTAAATTTTTCCTTCTTTGGGGGGATCCTAAGCAAAATCTGGCTCTCAGGTTGGGAAGGATGTACAAATAACTGAACACAAAACTCATGTTCATCTTCCAGGTAGTCTCCAGATAACCCTGAAGTAATTTCCCCTCACTATCAGGTAAATAATAGACTCCCAGGGGGATGGAACTTATATCCAACTTGTCATGTAAGTAGAGAATAATTAATTACACTCTTATTTACAGTTTGTCTGATAAGAGCATTAAATGGCAAGTAACTAGAAGAATTCCAAGGTGCTGAAATGTTTGCTCTCACTCACTCAACTTGTAAACACAAGGGGAATGAAATTAATTTGGCACGGACTTACAATATGGTCCCTCACAGTAACGGGGTTTGGGGTTTGCAGAACAGGAATCACAGATGCCCCTCTCCTGAAGCTGAAATCAAATTTTGTTGGTGCTCCACAAAGCAATAAAGTGTTCTAAATACATCAGCAGTCTTAACAGTCATGAAACTCCAATTATCTGCTCTGAGGTCTTATAGGACTCCCATACGTTATTCAGATTACAACCTGAGATATTTCCCTGATTTTTCTTAATTTTTTCAATTCAGAGAGCATTACTGGCCCAAAGCTTCACTTGTATTTGCAAACTCCAGCACCTACATCTGGTAGAAATCAGGAGATTAAACACTAACTTGCCCAGCTAATTACAAACCTTTTCTGATTTCTTAAGAAAGAAGGCAAAGAACTTAAAGGGGAAGAAGAAAAAAAAACTGAAAAAAAGAAGGGGCATAAGCCAGGCATAAACCAGTTACAATATCCATGTCATATTCACTTGCACCCTGCTTAAAATTTCGTTCTGGTAGAACCAGAACATCTGTCACAAGTCTCTTAATACCCCTCTGACAAGGTGAAGATATAGTCACATTAAGACCTCTGCATGTGCCAGCGAAACGTGTAAGCTGTTCTTTCGCTCAGTAAAAACGAGGGCCTAAGATTTCAAATTGCGGTCATAAAAGTGAAATAAAAAGCAGAAAGGCAGAAAAAGAAAGAGAAGGAAGCTGCTTTTATTCAAGCCATGAAAAAGTCATTCCTCGGGATTAGCATATTTTTATTTCCTTTGCATATTCTTTTCTGAATTAATTTCACTGCATTTTGATAATGATCTTAGCGAGTGAAAATAAGTTGATGCCAAGAAAGTTATGCTAATAGGAATAAATGGCTTCAAGGTACTGGAAAGGGATATACGGCCTCTTTTATAGGTTCCTACTTAATCCAGCTCCAAGGGCATTAGAGAGCAAATGTTGCTGCCTTCTTGTGGCAGTAGATAAGCCTGGCTGGGAGGCTCATCCCTAAAAACCAGGGGGGCTGTAACAGGAGCAGCAGCCCCAGCAGAGGCGCAGTGAGAAGGTCAGAGGAAGTGTTTCACCCACATGTGCTAGGGAAAAGTCCAGGTTTCACTGGTCCAGTAATCAAATAAAGCTGTGTCTGCTCAGAGGTGTGATGATGGTCTGGGGCAGGAAGGAAATTCTATCTTTCCATAAAAAAGAGGCTTTGGTGTTGGTTATCCATTTCTTGATTTTTTTTTTTTTTGATGTTAACAAAGGGAAGAGCAACATAAGTGAGAAGGATTCCCATGGGCTAAATTACGATCAAGCTCAACTGAGTGACGGCTCTAGAAATCACAACCATCTGTGAGGTGTGTGTGGTACAGCAAACTCCCTCCTATAAACCCAGCGAGAAAAGCTACTTACACTTTTGTGTAAAGCAGGGGGAGATTGGCAGCTGAAATGGAAATATTCACATGGGTATTAACTATTATCATCTACTGCTGGTATTACTCAGTTTTGGAAACAGCAAAACCACTCCTAGCCACCCAGTTTACTCAAGAAATATTTGTTTAAAATCATATTACCATAGGATTCAGGTATGACTTTAAAAAATTCCACATTCTTATGGGTCTTGATGTATGCCTAATTATCAGGCAGGGTGTGAGCTTTTTTTTCCCCTACTCATACCATTTTATACATGAGTCTTACGCCATGTCATGAATAATAGAAATACATAGAGTAAGAACAACTTGAAATAAAAGCAATGTATTACCCTGATTTGAAAAGGAATAGGACACCTGAACCAAAAATCTAGATTATAAAATTGCCTGTGACAAAAAGAGAGAGAAGAAACACAAATCTGATCCATCCCCAAGAACCAAAGCAAGCAAGCAATCCTAACCACATATTTTACCCCCTAGCACAATCTGCTGACCCACTTCCCTGAAACTCAGGCACCAGAAATGGGTTGTATCCAGGAGGATTTCTGCAAACCACATCTCCAGCCTTGCTTGTTTCAAAGAGCTGTCAAGTCCATATCACACTCCACTTCAAAGACAAATTTCAGCCTTTCAAAGGGTGCATACCAATTTGGTTTTTTGTAAAACATTAGTAACAATAACAAAGAGAACAGGAAAGATATTATGGAGCCTGATGTGAACACAAATATTTTAGGAATATTACACTTATAGAATGCACAATAAATATGACAAAAAGTGGAAAAAAAAACAAAAAAAATAATTAAAAATATACTCAAATAACCAAAGAAATCCCCAAATCCCCACCTTTTTCTTCTGTTTAAAAGAACAACCACAACACCATGTTAGCCCACAAGAATCAAGTAAAAGAATCCAAAATACTAAATGGAACCCAGCAAAGCATACAAAGTGAAACAATGTGGGTTCACTGTGAACTGTAAGAAGCATCTAGGTAGATACATTAATGAAAAAGAAAGCGCTTTAAGGCTGATTTTACTTCTGGTGTTAATATTTCAACTTGTGGGGAGGATGTTTTGCAAATGAATCTTGTCTGAGTTCAAGTCATTTTTAATAAGCAGATTAAGTGTAAAAGGAAACAATGTTATTGTTTCTCCTTCAGCTTAACCTGAGATCTCTGTGCCACTTCCTGCAGCATTTTTCATGGATTGGATAACACAAATCATAAGATTTCCAAGAAATCTAACCAAGTGCTTGCCAAAATTAGTGAAATTTTCTTAGCTACCTGTATGGAGGTTGATACAAGAAGTAGGAGTCTAGAGACAGAAATCCAATAACCAACACAAACAATTTGGAAAACCTCTGCAGTCTGTGGAGATCCAAAAGCTGGAGGCAGATGGAATAAATTTCCTCATTTGGTAAGGTAATGATGGACTGTACTCCAAGCCTTATGCATTTGTCTGTGACACTGAGGATCCAATACAGGTGGTATTTCCCATAGTCAGAGCTGAATAATCACATGGCTTTGTATGCACCCTAAAGCCAAACCCTTCTCTATCTCCAAAACAGCAAGTGGAAGGTCTCTCAAAAATATTTGTTTATTTCATCCGTGCTTTCTTGGCTTAACCTACACGATGACAAAGGAAAGAGGACTGACTAGGTTTCAGGCTAGTTTCATCACTAAGACTTCAGGGTGAAATCCTAGCTCTGTGATGGCAGCTGACATCAATTCTGGACTTATAACATAGGTTTGATGCTTTAATATTCACCTCACATTAATGGCCTTCTAAATCTCTCTCAGAGCTTTGAAAACCGTAGCCCAAATTACTTCATTCAAAACTGCTGAAATTACCCAGAAGCTTTCATGAACAAGAGATAGTGAAATTCCTCTGCTTTTTGCACCATAAAATCATATGCAGCCCAAAAGGTGCATTTAAGAGATATGAACTTCAGTTATAGCATCCAAAGAGTCTAATGGGAGTTTCAAAATTATAGTGGAACCACAGGCCAGGCAGGTTTCACTGTGATGTCTAATAATTATTTGAGATACTGCTTGTAATATCTGCTCTGAAATATGTGAAAGTTTAAAGTTGTCGGTTCTCAAAACATTGTAATTTTTTGAAGCACAAAACCCCCAGAAAGGGTCTTGCCATACACTGCTATAAAGACTGTACCCCTCACTTTTCCGTATAATTTACAAACAACTTTTAAATGAAATTTCTTTTGAATCTTAATATTCAAGGATGCCCGATGATTTTCAATGCTACATTTTATTTGGTATCTGTTGTCTCCAAATCCCTCTGCCTGTGCTGTCATGTGGACAAGAAAAACCATCACAGGACAACCCAAGCCACGAAAGAAGAGACTCCTGGGCATGGGGGCTGGTGCTGCCAGAAAACCTGGAGTTTCCTCACTGGATTTCTTTCATCCCCAGCTGAAACTCTTCAAAACTGGGGCACCTGGTTTGAGCCAGCTGGATTCATGCTGTCTGAACAGAGATGACCGGGTCAGGAGGGTAAGTTATCACACCTTAGCACCAATATGAAACATCTGGGATGTACGATCCACTCCCCTCCACTGAGCATACAGCAAGATACACAGCTCATGCCCTGGCTATGCACATCTTTTCCATGGATAACGTGAGGTAAATCTCATCCCAGACCCGGGCCACAGCTGCAGCGGCCGAGCCCCAGGAAGCAGCTTGTCCTCCCGCGAGGGGAGGACGCGGTGCCAGCGTGGGCTGGTTATCCATCGCTGCCAGGCACTGCTCCTGCAAACGCAGCTGCACTCCACTGCCAGGCAATTTTAATATGGTTACGCTTCACAGTCTGCCTCTGCTGCTCTGCCCCCGTGGAAGTGGTCCCACTCAGTTTAACAGGATTACACGTGTGGCGGGGAGTTTGGCCCCGCGCCCGCTCGCTGTGGAGCCATGGAAACAGCGGCACGGGCCGCACGCTCAGCAGCTGCAGCCCCACGGCCCCACAGCTCTGCTGCTGCTGGCAGCTGACCTGATTAGGCTAAAAGCAGTTTATGCACAAGGACCTGAGATGTGATCACGTATCCCGACTGCACTGCAGGCCCATCCAGCCAAAGGGATCCAGCAAAGGATCCAGCCAAACTGCTGCCAGCACAGGGGACCAGTCCCAGACCCCAGTGCCTTGCCCGAGTGTGCTCTGTTCATGGTGTCAGCGGTGCCCTGGGTCACACCGATGCTGCTTTGGTTAATTCTCTGCTGACACCACTTCTGCAGTGCAGGAATGCCCAAAGAGCGAGGTGCGGAAGCTGCTCAGCCGGGCGAAGCCTGATCTGAGCCCGCTGATGCCTATCAGTTTCCTCTCAAAATGAAAAACTGGAAATGAATCCAGAGGAGTTTAGATTTGAAGCCATGCCTCTTGTGCTCCGTATGTAAGAGACCAGTTTCTTCTTTTTTTTTTTCACTTTGTGTGATCAGAATAGATTAAACAATGCAAAAGCATGATCCTGAGGGTGTTAGGCTGGTCACTAATTTAGGGGACTACCCAAGCAAGGAAGGGTTATTTCACCTAATTAAGACAGAGCACAGTATTTAAAGACAGAGCATTTGCATTAAAACAGACAATTCAGAATTCTAAATACTGTTGAGTCTGAAATTATGATTGTTAATCTCTCCTCACATAACAATGTTCTACTGACAGACATTGTTAATCACTTCCTTTTGCTTGCATTAGATGAACCCATCACTCAAAGTGCTCAATTATAAATCTGAATACAATTTAAAAGGTGAACTTTCTTTAGTTTTACTAAGGGCAGAAGGGCAATGCTGATGGTGTAATACCAATGTTAATGCATTACTTATGACTGAAATTTAGTCTGTATTCAGTAAATTGCTCATTCCTGTGATCAGAACAGGCAGCAATTTGCTCTCCTGGATCTTATTCCCCTTTCTGCAAGTGCACTAGGTGTGTCATGGGCAGGATACTCAGCTGTAAACTGTGTGAAAAGGACATGTTAATCTATAATTAAAAAACCACAACAAAACAGAAAATAAACTCAGAATATTCATTGCATAATCATGACAGGTTTACAACCTGCAGGTTTACAAACTGCAATTAAACACAGATATGGAATCATTAAAATATAAAATACTGCATCGTTAATTTTCATTTTCCTGTGGAAATGAGATAGACAGGAACAAGTACATGAACACCAGTGTGAATAATCTCTACCCCTCAGCTTCTTTAGGTGCCAGGATTTAATCATCCTTTGTCCCATGCTAATCTGCAGAGATGCTTGCACTTCAGCAGGAGCTCCTATCTGTCTTTACTGAAGTAAAAACCTAAAAATAATCACTTCCAGTGCAGGACTGCAGTTTACTAAAATGAAGCCAAGCAAGGTTTTACATTAGTAATTGGTTTGCTGACCAAGTGAATGCTTCCATTTCACGTCACTTGATTTGCTTAATAATGGAAAATACTTTGAATGTATTTCAATTCCAGACCCTATTTCAAGTGACAGCTGAGATGTACAGTCTTACTTAATGACAAATCACTTCTAGAGATGGCCAGAAGGCAACTGAACTCCCACAGTTAAAAGTGATCTGCTTTTCATCAAAATTTTGGCCATTCTTTACCCTCTTTGTCCCCCATTAACAAAGACGATCCAGGAAATGTGTTACAGGACATGAAAGGCAGCAGCCCCAGCATCCTTCCTTCACAAATTTCTAGGCTCCTGCCTTGCTGCTCCACCTCTGATTATGTTAGTGTGACATTAAGGAAACAAAACTGCTGGGTCTATGTAGAAACACACAGGCAGATGTCTCTGAAGGCATTTGCAGTTCTTCCTAACACGTTCAGAAGCATAAAGGCAACACTTTTCTCTTAACTCCAAGTTATTCTGCACCTGCACAGCATTTTCAGCACTCTCAAGCAGGTTGGACCGACTGCTTAGGAAAGCCTAGTAGCTCCTAGGAGCAGAATCCAACCTGCTCCAGCTGTCAGGCATACAGAAATCGAGGAAGACTTCTGAAGTCATGTGTCTTGACAGAATTTCTGCAAGGAAGAGGAGGAAACATCTGCAGAGCCACCTGAGGCTTGCTCGTTTGCCCCTAGCACATGTCCCTGCTTCACCTCCACCGCTCGGCCCCTCTCTGCTGCTCCGTGATCCACGTGCCCCTCAGCACGCTTCCAGAGCCACCTGTCCAGCTGCACCACCTGCTCAAGGCCCCCACACTCCAGAAGCCACAGGAATTGTGCCCTCAGCAGAACACCTCTCTTGAAGGGGTCTCACACCACCCCCAGCTGCAGATTACAGCTGTCACTCAACTCCGTGGATATCAGAGCCTGCACCTAGCCACCGGCTTTCCATCCGTGCATGGAACTCTGAAGATAACCTTCCCAAAACGAGCTTTTGTGCTTTTAGTCCACTATTTCTTTGCTTTCACAAACTGAGAGAGTGACTGGTTTTCTAGCAAAAACTGCAAGAACTTAAAACAGTGATATTCACAAGCAAGGTCATTTACCTTCCAGGGAAAGAGAGCATCCTTGTTTGCTAATAATGGGATCGATTAAATTCCTCTGTGTCATGTGGGAGCCCCACTATTGTTAGTAATTGTGGGTTTAGAACTTAGGGAGGGCCTCGGTATAAATCACATAACCATAGCAATAGTCCTAGAAAATCTATTTTATGGGCCATCAACCTGTCCAGGTGTAGAGGAGGACCAATTTATCTACCAGAAAGCTTAGGGTATGATAAATGGAAGAAAGATATATAACTCAGACAGACAAAAATACCCAAACAAACTTGCATTAAATGTTTCACACGAAAAGGTGAAAGTTGTGGGGGGAGAATAAAAATCAATTTTAAGGTCTTCACAAAGGCTTGGAGCCCCCATTCATCTAAGAGTATAGCACAATATTTTTAAGACAATCAACCACATATTTCTAAGGAAGTAATAATTTTTAGTTTGGGGGGGAAAAGTTCATAAATAAATCTGTTTATATTTTACAGTAGTGTGTCTATATCAAGATGTGTGTTGATTCTGTGCTGGTATCCCAGAGCCAGCTGGTGGTGGTGGATGACCAGCCCAAAGAGGTTATGGAGATACCTGCTAAGGGACATTCAAAAGCTGTCTGCACACAGCCGTGGGCATCCACCTCTAGGTAACCCTGCTTGAGCCAGGGTGTTGGACCTCCAGAGGTCCTTCCCAACCTCAACCATGTCGTGATTCTGTTGGAAACAATATAACTTTTAAATTTCTATTTTGTCTCTCTAGTTAGGCTTGACTTGACTTTGCCTTGGTGAGGAGAATTTTCTTTAGTTTTTTGAAGTGATGGGCTTAACATACCAACAGACTGGGAGTAGCCCAAAGATACTCAGAAAGATAAAAGGCCATCAAGGGTACATCTACAGAACATCAGTGGCCATCTACGAACATCCATCTTCAGATGCCAACATCCACCCTCAGATGCCAACAACCACCCTCAGATGACACCTCTGGCAGAGTTGGAGGCATCTGGTCCGGAAAGAATTGATAAGAAAATCGAAGAAAGAAGATCTAATTAACATCGGAGGCGAAGAGATTCAGATCCAAAGGGAAACTGAATACTGGGGGGTTACTCAACTTTGGAACAATGAACTTTGAAACAGTTCACCTCTATGGGTTTTGACTGTATAAAGTTTGGGGGAGAAATCCTACAAAACGTGTGTTTGGAATATATTTTCCTTGGCCAGAATAAAGTAATGCCTGATTCTCTATCACTTCAAATATAGTGCTAGAGAGTTTTATTTTCTCACGCAGCTTCGGTGACAATTCTATGAAGTGTAACCAGGACAAGGTTCTGGAACCCAGCAGCTACGGCCAGCTGAGCTGAAAGTCACAGGGACTGAAGTTGGGTTTAGTTAGGTTTGGTAAAAATCAGTGTAACAACACTGCTTTAGATGAAGTTCATTTGAATTCACAGTGTAGGTGACAAAGCTCAGTAATTGGCCCTTTTTTTTCCCTGAGAAATACGATCTCTATTTGAATAACAGCTATCTTCACTAAAATAGTCTTTTCACGTAATCACAGTCTTTTTGTGACTATTTAGCATTCCAGTGGAAGTTAACTATGGAGCTAAATGACTGCAAATGGTGTGTGCAGAGAAGCCTTTTCTTTGATTGTTATAAAACTCGACCCCAAAATGTTTGCTGGAGAAATACGACTCCACACAGAAGCTAAAAGCAAAATACTTGAGAAATGAGGTTACACAGCCTAGGTGAGGAGGGTGTGTGAGAGGCTGGGTGTGAGCCAAAGGGACTCGAGCAGGGTTAAGTGCAGATGGAGGAGATTCAGGGATGGCAAGTGAAGCAGAAAGGGAAGAAGTGGGCTGGAGAGGAAAGAGGCCAAGGAAACAATAGCGAGGGGACAAACACTGGAGAGGATAAATGCGAAAAACGGGATCTTGGAAAAATATACATCTCAGACAATTGCAACTATTTGCAGATAACTTCAAATGGTTGTTAGCTGTTGAATTTTCCTTGTCTGACTGCCCCTGCCTCTTTTTTCTGTAGAGAGGGCTGAAAGCTTGGGACTGAAGTGCTCTTTTTGAAGAATAGAAATATTTGCTGGGAAGCTTCTTAGGCTTCTCTATCATAGCAAAACCAATAAAAATCATGTTTGTCAGTCAATCCAAATTATTATTTTGCCTTTAAAACCTTCTGAATACACAATCTCTATAACATTTTTTGCACAGGATTAATAAATAAAACATCCACACACTGCCCATTTAAAAAAATCATCTAGTCTTTAATTCCTGAGGGAAAAGAAAAGGAAGATTCACCTTTTCACTTTCCTAGAAATTTCTTTCAACTGCAACAAGATGCTGCCTCAGAGGTGTTCCTCCTCTCTCCCTCAAGCACAGTTTCACACACTGGAAACCAGATTAGCCGACAGTTTATCCATGGATGTACAAATGGGTGCAGCTACAAAGCCAGGTGAGTTATTCTGCCCTCTCTTTTCCTCCTACATGAGCTGCTGCAGTAGGGAGAGGATGGAACAGGGACATCAGCAGGTCAAGTCCTGCAGGAACTGCTTCTGGTCTCTCAGCAAGGCTGGCTGAAGGGGCAAGGGAACAACCCACTGTGCCACTGCCATGCTGTTTCCACAGTCCCCATGCTACAGGTTACCAAAATCTGGCCCTTTCTCTATAAAACAGCATCCACAGAGACTCCTCCATCACTGTCACAAAACTGGGTTCTATAATTTTAAATTAAAAACCATATTTGCTTAATCCCTCACAGTCGGAATAGCAATATTTAAATTTATGAATTAGAACTGGTCAGGGGACACAGATATTCAAAGTGTATTTTTATCTTGCCTCTCAAACAAAATTATTTGTAGATTGATCTGACTGGTTGCTTTGACACAGTTTCTTTAACCATAACATCTTTCTGTTCCTCTAGTAGCTGAGATTTAGCATTTCAGGCTGAGTACATATGTTGGATAAGAACATAATCCTCAGCTCTGGGCACAGGAGCTCATGGTAAGAGGATGGCTCTGCATACAAATTGAGAGCACTGAGATGCAGGAAAGAAAAATACACTAAACCCTAATATGCATATTATGAAGGCCTTCTGGCATCAGAAGAAATCATCAGTTATTTAGCTTGACATCTTTAGAAACAGAGGGACTAGAAGGGAAAAAAAAGGAGAGAAAGAGAGAAAAAAAATGATATGACCTTTAGTCCGACACTCCAAGTAAAGACTTTGGATAAATACGCACACAGAAAGAATATGCCAATATGCAAAGAGGAAAAGAGATAAATGTGACTAGACCATTTCTGCAGAGAAAAACCACAGAGCTCCCATTTCACAGCCATTTCTGACAGCACAGAGATGGATTCATCAGGGGGCAGAAGGGGACACTCCTCTGCCACTCTCTCAACCTTCTTAACACAGCATGTGCATTCCTGGGTGCAGGATGCAGGCACATCTCTGCAGTCCATCTGCTTCCTCTCACTCAGGCTGGGGCTCATCTTCTCATGCAAAAAGACTTTCTGTTATCATTGCAAAAATGCACCCTGGCCACCCAGCAATTCCCAGCCATCCCTCAAACAGGACTGAAGGGCGTAGTGTTCTGGACAAAAACATAAAAGAACAACCCCAGGCATCCTCTGGCACCTCTAGACTTTGTTCCTTAAACTCGTAAAAAAACAGAAAAAACCCCAACACGCTGTGGAAAAGCAGGGTGTGTATGAAGCTCCTGACATGTAACTGTCAGGAAATTCCTGTGTTAATAATCTATAAGCCTTCCAAATTATTAATATGAGCTGAAATCATGCATTTCAACTGTGCTGCAGGCAAGGGGCTCTGCAGCAGAGCTCCTCCAGCCCGGAGCCCTTTCCCACTGCTCTGAGCTCTGCTGGGCACAGCAGGATGTGGAGGAACCTCGAGGTCTCCTCCTCCACACCACCCTCCCTGTGCAGGGGAGGCCAGAGCTCGGCAGACCTAAGCCTGGCTTTGAAAAAGAGCTGGGATTAGACGACCAAACTTTCTGAAACCACAGTCTGAGCACAGCTGGTGTGCCCTAGGCCGTGCATGACATCTCCAAATCCCATCTATCCATTTCTTTTATGTAAAATATACAGTAGTCCAGAGGTTTTTCCTTTTCCTCTGTAAACTCATCTGCTTCTGTGTAAGCTCTGCTCCCCAAGATATCTTCACACTCTCTGCTGACACTTCTTACTTCACAAATGGTAAACACATTCTGCAGAATACTCTTTCTTTCCAAAATAAATTAGAATTGGCATTGGAGGGTCTCCAGGGGAAAAGCATCACTTTGTTTCCCTAACAGATGAAATGATGAGATTTTTTTTTAATGGTTTTTTGAACTGTAAGATAGGCTTTTGTGTCATTCACTGGAAGATCTGACTTTATAAAGATACAAGAATAAGGCTTTTTTAGGGTGATATTGCTTGGAAATCAGGATTCAGGGACTGGAAGATATAAGGGCCATAGGACAACCACCATCTTAGGGAGTTTTTAAACTCGGGGGAGTTCTTTTGTTTGGGTTTTTGTGAGGGTTTGTTGGGGTTTGGGGGTTTTTGCCTTGGGGCTTTTTGGGGTGGGGAAGAGGGAAGTTTGGTTTTTTCATTCTGTATCCTGTAGTTAAAAACCAGAAATCTGTATTCTAGCATGGACAAGTAAACATCTAAAAGTATGAGCTAACATAACTCCAAGGCAAAAATCTGTGGGAAAAAAAAATAATGAATTCCCGAACCCATCCTCCCCTCCAACATTATAAATCATTAGGAATAAAATCCAAGCACGATGCAGATTCAGGCAGCAGAAGCTGTAATCACAGCCCAAACTGTTCCTTTGGAGCTCATTAAAAGTATTGAGTCCCTGTAATCTCCTATTGATTCTAGGAGCAGTGCTTCAGTTATCAATACAAAAAGTATAAGGGAAACTTCCAGAAAAGATTCCACATATTCCCTTGAGACATGTATTTTTCCACTTTGATTTATACAAGTTTCGGTAGCAGGGCGCAGTGATGACAGATTCCAGGCTCCAGCCCCAAGCCTGCCAGGACAGAGGCCAGTCCTGCACCAAGAGCCTTTAATTCACATTGCTCACAAGTATCCCCTCGGTGAGGTTTTAATGGTTTCCTGCATGCCTAAGACCCAAGCTTGTAAAATACATGAAGTCATAGTTCTCCTCCCAAAAGTGTAACTCAGAAGAGGAGGGAAAAAACTGAGAGAAAAAAAAAAAAGGAAAAAAAGGGGAAAAAAAAAATCAAAAAACCTCCTTGAGAATTCTGAGCCTGTGAAGTGAATGAGCAGTGATGGCAGATACCTGCCTGACTCTGCAGAAAGCTGAAGTGATAATTAAGGTACATTCTAACACTGGCAGCTCCAAGAATTTTATCCTTGATACAATATTTAAAGCTCAAGCTTCAAGGCACTAATAAATGCAAGAAAACAAGCAGAGTTCAGCATAAAGCTTATAACTGTAATGCAGAGTTTGAAATTCTACAAAGAAAGACAGCCCAAATTATTTTAAAATGAATTTGCAAAACAACAGAACAGTCAGGTTAATAAAAAATTCATACTTTTTTGTGTCCCGATTCATGATCTTTAAAAGGACTTAATTGGCTGTCACTGCTCTCCTGCAGGGTCCTAAGAAGTTGTCCAGAGCAGTGGTGGAATCTCCACCCTTACAAATGCTCAAAACCCATCCGGACACGGCCCTGAGCCCCTGACCTGCTTGGCCTCACTCTGAGCAGAGGTTCAGACCAGATGGTCCCCAGACATCCCCTCCAGCCTAAATTACTGCACAACTCTGCACTCTTACACGTGTCCCTGATCCTCTGAGATGCACAGAGCCCCTCCTCCGCAGCACATTCTTTGCCCTTTTGGTGACAACCAGGGGACGATCCTGAAGCACCCACTTCCTCAACACCCCCACTGCCATCTCCTGCCTCCCCTTTTCCCCACGTGCTGCAGTTGCCCTCTACACCCTTCCAGCACCCTTCCAGTGAGAAATACCAGCCTTACTGCCAGCTAGAAGGACAAACAAGTAGACACCTATGATAGTCCAGTAGCTCCCATATGCTTTAATCACATAACCAGCACTCGTAAGGGTAATAAATCCCTCCCTCCAGGGAGGGGAGAAAGAAATAAAAATCTTTCAGATAGAAATGGAAATGCTCTGATCAGTAAGTGACTTTTACTCACAGTACATACTGACAACGAACAGCTGATCCCATACAATCATTACAAGATATCATTACTAAAAGCCAATCTCCAAACAGGTCACGTCTTTATTAAAGATTAGCTACCAAATGCAGGCGGGATGCAAAAATAACCTTGTACATAACTGGAACAGACAAACCTGGCAAGATATGCTCTGGCAAGTTCCAAAATGTTTCTGCTTCTCTTCCATTTTATCTCCTAACCTCATAATGTCCATGAACATGTTTTATTTGTGCATGCAATGACGTCACCTGCAACTATTCCGGTCACACCAGCCCTTCTGGTGAGGCCATAGCGAAGGCATTGTGGCTCTGCTCCAAGCTGAACGCTCATGCATGATACACCAGACATCCCAGAATTTGTTTCCTCCACCTGGACACTTACTGATATCCTGACTTGGGCAGTCCATCACCTTGTGCAGTAACGCCTACCAGGAAAAGCTGGTGTCTGATGGTTAGGCTGTAATTCAACGCACAGAGTTCAGTGCCCCGGCATCAACCAGGAGGTCTGCCACAGCCAGCTGCTCCCTGGCATGCTGCTTTGCTGCCCTGGTTTCAGCAGCAATAGAGTTCATTTTCTCCCTAGTAGCTGCCACAGAGCTGTGCTTTGGGTTTAGTATGACAGCAATGTCGATCACACGCTGATGTTTCAGTTGTTGCTAAGTAGGGCTTGGAGTAAGTCAAGGACTTTCCAGTGTCTCATGCTCTGCTGTGGAGCAGCTGCACAGGAGCCTGGGAGGGAGTGTGGCCAGGCCAGCCATTATTGTTATTATTACTCTAGTCTACTTTATTTCAGTTTTTGAACTTTTCTTATCTCAACCCACACTTTTTTCCTGATTCCCCTCCCCATCCCACCAGTCAGGGTGACACTGCCTGCGTGGCATTTGGTTGACACAATACTTTGCAAAAAGGATCCTGCAAAGTTCAGTTCACTGATGACAGAACATTTTTTAAAAACCACCAAAACCTAAATATCATATTTTTAAAGAATATTTACAATATGGAATAAATAGTGATATAGATTCCATTTAAAGCTGTTGTGAAGCATTGTAGTCAAAGGGCCAAAATTCTTTTTTCACTTACTGCTATTGTCAATTCCTTTTGACTATGCAGCCCTTTAATTCTTAAGTTTTAAACAGAAACATGTCCATGCAGAAACAGACAGTGCTTAGTTAATCTCTACAATTACTCTGCATGTACATCTAAGAACACATCCACTTTTCTTCATGGAAAGAATTTAAAGGGTTTGACTCCGCCATGAGCAGCACAAGCAGCTCTCCTACTCAATATCTAACTTGGAATCATTGCCAGTTTTTAACCTGGCCGTGCATTTGCCTGTTAGAGATGAATTATTCCAGACACCAATCTTAAATTACTTCTCAAATTTTGGTTTTTTCTGCATTTCAGATAAGCATATTTTGAACTGTTGTTTCCATCTGTATTACCACAGCTATGGCAGCCTGCTGGTCTCTAGTTAGCTGCAAAGGTGTAAGTGGAAGGGTCTAGGAAATAACAGCTGTGTTCAGATTGCACCTGAGCTGAGCAGGATGAGAGTTTATGCTCTGAAATTCAAAGGTCTCAGATGGTCACTGGGGTTTGGTGTCATGATTAAAGAAGCAGGGACCAGCTGGATTTTTCAGATCCAGATAACAAGTATCTGATATTGATGCAGAATTTGGTTTCCATACATCCATGTATCTGTGTTAATGCTGCAATGCCAGCAACAGGAGCTGTAGGTTGAAATGTGCTTAAATCTGAACTCTTATTTGAACAGTCCTTAAATAAACAGAGGAAGAGAAAGAGGAGATTGATGGCTCTGCCTGGAGAAATTCACCCCAGAGCAGAAGCACTCATGTTAGTTCCTATACTGGCTTCAGCCGTGGGTTACAACACTCCAACTCTTGCCAACACAGCTACTCCCTAAACAAGAAGGCTGCTCGAGATTTACCTGACAGGGAGTTTCTTTAAGCTACCAGACTCTCAGATTCTGAAAATCAAACCCTCCAGTTGGTGCTGCCGGCACTGCAGCGAGCCCAAGGCCAGCAGCCCATCACCGCTGGCTCTGTGCTGCACGTCAGCCTTCACAGCGAGACTGCAGGTCTGCCCACCACAGCGTGCTCCAAAGCCCATTTAAAGCAACATAAAAACATCCATTGACTTCACTCGGACTTTGGAGCCGTTCCCAGAAGCACAGTAGACTCTCTGAGAGCTCCCAGCTTCCCAAGAATTAGAGGGAACCCGTCAGTTCTGGTTCCAGCTAACAGGCACTGATGCTGCACATAAACAGGTGAGATGGCAAAGTTATTATCCCTGTTCCCAGAGTGCCTCAATTTCAGTGAAACGCTGGTGACATCATATGGTGCTGGCATTTTGTAGTTTTCATGACTTCCCCCAGTGCTGCTGAGGAAACCTGAGGGGGCTTCAAAATCTATGGAATCTTGAGTAAGTTTTCAAAAGGTTTAAAAATAAAAAAGGATTTTTGGTTTAACACGTTATTTTGCAATGCAACTGAGAAGTGATTTTATAGCAGAGATAATTTTGAAATACACTTAGATATTCACTATGTATTAATTTCTCTTTCAGAAAACATAATTTTTCTTGCTGTATTTAATAACTGCTAGTTAATTATGTAAAATCCCATCCCATTTGCTTATTCCTTCACACAGTGAAATTAGAGGGTTTGATTCTACAGTCATTACTCACAGAAGGAGAGACACTGATTTAATGGACTTCCCTGAAAAGGGATTACAGTATAGGATCCTCTGATATTGATTTTGTGACATCATCATCTTTTCCTCAGAAGCAGACACTGATGACTCAAGAAAATACCAGTACAAGATTAGGCAGGGGCAGGCAAGTTAGAGAAAGAAAATTATTTAAAAAAACCCCAAACCTCCTAATTTACAGTAAGTTGACTACAATAAAATATTAGCTATGTTCTCTGCTTCAAATGCAAGTTCTCTTTGAAAAAGGAAAATATCTGAGTGATGTTTCCCTCTTTCATCTCTTGCCCTGCTTACAGTCACTTTCATGAAACTATTGTGAGCTAGAGCATTTTTTGTAGGTTAATGGGTTCTCTTTGAAGGGATTAAAGTCACATTGATTATTAATTATTTTTTGATGTTTTAAACTGATGTAAATGTCCAGAAGCTCTGAAGAGCAACATCCTGTAGAAATCAATACCGAATTTAAAAAAAAGAAAAAGTAACAAACAACAACAACAAAAACCCCTCTGCTCAGCTCCTGGGAGAAACAATTGTGACTTCTGTTTGGAAGGTATATCAGCCCTTGGAGAATACCAACAACTGGCATATATGATAATCATTTCTAAGTTATCTAGAGCATCCTTATTTTGATGTGTCTATCTTTCAGACTCCAGGCAGAGTCTGCAGGTATTTTGCATACAGAACAAAGCCAGGCACAGCAGTGCTAAGCAAATAATAAATAAATTAATTTCATTGCTCTTGGAAAATGTTCATTTTTTTTTTCCTTAAATCTGCCTTGCAGTACTTTAGGAACACACTAATTAGCATTCTTTCTGTGTGTTTTTTTTTTTTTCCCCTCCCTAATTCTCTCTACTGTTTTTCACCACATTTAGTAGATGTTGGGGTTTTGGGTGTGTGGGTTTTTTTCCAGTGTTTTGTTGGCTTTTTTTCCCTTGCTCAAATTTAACATTTCTTTGCTGTTTCTAAGTGGAACAAAACCATTCCTTCTCATTTAATAGATCAGTGAGGAGTGAAGACTTCCCATGTTCAAATGACTTCCATATGAACAAATAGGAAATGATCCAGAGTAGCTGTGGTGAGGATAACAGACAAAAAGCAAATTACACAAAGGGAACAAGACAATTGGGACAGTCTGCCTGCTCTGGGGGCTCCTCTCAGCATGGAAGAACAGCCCCTTCATGGCTGATTCTAGGGGATGTGACAAGAAAATTACTGAAAGCCCTAAAACTTGAAGGAGTTGCTGATAAGATTGACAGCTTAGTGACTGGGACCTCTCCTATCCCACAGACCTGGCCTTTATGGGATATAACTGGAAACCAACAGAACTAATTTGAGGACCTGCAGGTTTATAGCACACAAAGGAGCTACAGTTGCTCAAACTCTTCTGACAAGACCATGTTGTCTCAACAACCTAGAAAAGTGCTGAGGCCAAATCATTTCGAAATCACAGCTGTTAGATTGACAGGCAACCTTATCTGTTTTTACCAGAGAACTTAGAAAGGAATTTAGGATTTTTATCCCCCAAGAGGTTCATATCTACCAAACAGCTACCTCATGTCAAACCTCTGGCTGACATAGAATAATAGCTCAGAGTTGTTTACTTCTGTTCTCTCAGTTCAGCTCCTCTGAAGTGCTCAACACTTGTGCTTAAATACCATGCTCACATTTTGCCATCCCCAATATTATGTCTTCTGCTCAAAGTGCCTATCCCACGTATTCTCTTCTCATGTCCATGCTACCACCTCAAGACCGGCATATTTAAAGCTGACTCCAATAATTCCCTTAATTCTCCTGCTAACTCTCTTCCCTGTTACTGTCAGCTGTGTCACCAACTTTCCCATCACCAACACTTACTGTAAAGCATTTCTTCCCTACACACATGCATACAGCAAGAAGGGAAGCTGCAGAGCTTGCCACACTCATTCCAGCACAGCCCTGATACAATGTGCTATCTTTACGGCAAGCCAGACATGATGCATATGATTTTATTTCTGGAACTCCCATCCAAAAGCCACCATAATTTCCCAGCACAAGAATGAGGGAGTTCCAGAAACGGAACGCATCACGTTTGGCTTGCTGTGAAGAGGGCAAACTCCTTCCCTAGGAGTTGCTCCCTTCACTGGCTGCCATTCATTCAAGATTACAAAGAGCTATGAAAAGCAAGGTAACCTTTCTGTTTCAAGTATTTCCCATTCCCTGTTCATCTGTTGTACTACATATGTGGCAGCTAGCATATGTTGTCACATTTGTCTCAAAGATTTTCCCCTTTTCAACTCTACATTGAATAGAACTTTAATAAGGGGGAAAAAAAACTTTCATGTGCAAAACATTTAATAAACCACTCTCTCAATTTTTATTAGTGCACTCGTAGGTACTCGAGTCTGTGTGAAGATTTTAATTTCAAAATATTCTTAATATTTATAAAAGTTTTTTTCTTCACATTGCAACCAATTCAGTTTTGTCTCAAGGAGAGAATCTTTAAAACATTGAGTAACAAAAAAAATGGAATCACTAATTTACTAGAAGATAAGAGGGCTCAGGACAACAATGCATACTTCTCCAATGAAAAAGGAAAATAATTTTACAGAACACTTAGAATCTAAGTTAGCTATGAGCCTTTTACGTTCTTCAGCAGATAGACCTGTTTTCAAAGGTTTATTTCTGACATTTATTGTCCTGACCCATATGCCTAAGTAAAAAAAAGCTCCCTTCCCCAGAGCTGAGACTGTCTGGTAAAATAAGTCTCAAGATGGATTTACACAAGACTCTGTTCAGTTCAGCATTCATTCTGAAGCTCTGTAAGGTCATTTCATGATCTGCCTGGATTGCTCTGTGTGGTGACAGCAGAAATGCAGAGATCAGTGGGATTCTCGAGTTCAGCCAGCACTGCCCGAGAGCCCTTTAACGAATTGCCACGGGATCACCCCAGGTAAGTCTGTATTCAGCACAGCCCATCTCAGCCTGGATGAGGGATCACCCCTGAGAGCAGCTTCTGACCGAGGTGATACAGCCTAGAAATTGCCTTACTGACCTCGTGCAATTTGAGTCTGGGGCTCATAACTCCTGCAGGCATGAAAGATCTTTTCTCAATGGTCCACTGTCATTTCATCACAATGAAATCTGCCCAAGGGTAATAGAAGACTCTTATTTCACTGGCAGAGAGGGGTTTGCAAGTGCCTACTGCGGTTCCATAAACACGACTTGGCAGCACAAGCATCCTCTTCTTTAGCTTTGCCCTCCAGAATCACCCTGATCTTGATATAATCCATGAAAATGATGAAATGAGAGAGAACATGACTTGTACACGTTTTGGGCCAAGGGTGACTATTCATAGTTTTTTTTAAAAAGAAAAGTCTTTGCTCTTCCTAGGAGGATGCTTTTCTCTCCCATACAGGCTGGACAGTCCCAGATTAGTGGTAGGAAGAAAAGACTTTTACCTCTGGGCCTGTCCTATCGTGAAGAACCTTTACATTTGTTTTGCTGGCAAACAAAAATGATCTGGCAAGATAGGTATGGGGCTTTCTTTCTTTTATTTTGACACTAGCAGAACATGACCATGAGGAGAGAAAACAAAACTTGTCTCAGTAAGAGCTTCAGCCACCATCTCTTGGAGAGGAAAGAGATGCCAAAAGGGCTCCATAACAAAATTCAAATTATGTGTTCATTGCTTTTCCCAGCAGGAGGAAACAGGGGTGACACACTGGGGCTCTCAGCTGTGAAATCAGCCTCTCTCTTAAAAAGGTTTTTCCCACAGAAAAAGGCAGTCTCCTGATGGTAAGGCTTTTGCTTCAGATTATTAACTGAAGATGTGGATATTCTTGAAAATTACACCAGTAGAAACATATTTCCTTTGTTGGTAAGGCTGAGTACAGTCTTACAGAACCTCAACCTCTTCGAATGTCTTGGTCCGTGTAAACCTGAATTGAGACTTCATTATGACGCCAAACTACAAAAACTGATGTAGTATCAGACAAAATTCTACCCTGCTAGACACAAAAAGTTGTCCTTGCTAAGAGAAAGAAAGAGGGTGTTGCTGATTTAAATGAAGAGCATATATAAGACTGATATACAAAGACCTCAGTCTCCTGGAAATAAGAGATGTGTTATTCCTCTTACAGAAAATTTTCCTGAAGAGTGTCATCGCTCCTATTTAGCCCAGACATGGAACCACTGTGACAACCAGTTTTCTCATTATTTTCCTACTGGGAGCCTTGCTCAGAACACCTTGGAGGTGTCACAGATTGTAAACAATGTCTCAGAATCAGCTTTGGCTCGTTCAAGATGCTTTTGTCTTCTAATTAAGCTCTCCCTTTTCCCCCAGAAGTAATACAGCAAAGCAACCTTAAATCTCCCAGTTGCAAGCTACCAACAGCATGGGACATCTGACAGATCAGGGACATCATCCAGAGCAGAACTTCAGCTCAGTGTAGTCATGACTAAGGGAAGGTTGTTAGATTGCAAATAGAAAAGATGGGAAACATAACATCAGTCACTGGAATGAGGGAATGTGTCCACATTTTATTCTTATTTGTTTAGCTGAAGTACAGGTTTTCCTTTGGGCTGCGCTCAGCCCTGCCTTTGCCACGCCAAAATGAGATGATTACAGAGCAATCTGCTAAAGACTCTGCCTCCCAGCCATTCTGACTGAAACAGAGAACACAGACCCACTGCAAAATGGCAATATTTTAAGAGATTCCTACAGCAGCATGGTTGGGAGTGCTGTCTGAAGCAAAACACACAGCCTAGCTCCTCTCACAAGTACTGTAAACCCATACTGGTGTCTGGCCTCACACACAATGCCTTTCTTCTGCTAATTTCTAAATTAGCCATCCCGTGAGAAAACTGCTAAAGAAGGAGAATGGTAAAGGTTCAAGATCACATTGCTGTATTTCCAAAAATAATGCTATGCTCCTACCCTGGAGCACAGAAAGCATTCACATCACACTCTGAAAGTAGGAACCAAATCTTACTAGCCCATGGGCAACCATATCAGGCACATGGCATGCAGTGGGCAATACCCCTGTTTGATCTCCTCTTGTCACTGACCCTACCAGCAGCCTCAGAGTGTCAGGAGTTGGAATAAGTTGGCACTATTACTTTGCACCATGAAATAATGACAATTGGAAGACAAGAGAGGAGAAAATGTGCTTTGAGCAGCTTTATCACTTTGCAAAGTCTGCTGATGATTTTACAAATTGCCAGATGGGCATCAAGGCCACATCAAGCAGATTCAGCTTAGCAAGTGACATTTGGGCTGCCAACACTGAAACAGCAAGCACACAGGCATCAGTTTTGCCTGTCTTCAGATTCATCAGTTCAATGCCACTGCTTTCTCAATGAGATTAACTTCCAGGTGAAGCACGAATTTAATAAATTGATTCTGGTTAATTCTAGTATTGCTTCAACAAGTTGGCAGAACTAAACAGCACTAAATTGGAGAAATGCCTTGTTTTGAAATGAGTTCTTCTCAATTATTTGTCACTGAAAAAAATTACACAGATCCTGAAGAATACTCCGTGAATTTCAGGCTCAGGAAAATGGTCCTATTGTGGTGATGTGAAACAAGCACTGTTCTTGCTTCCCCAACTTCTCTCCTGTAACCACATGCACTTTGACTATCTTCTGAAGTCTCAGTTCTTTTTATTGTAGTGTACAATAATAACGCCAACATAACTAATTACAGTGGGCTTGCTATCCAGCCAAAGTCATAATCCAGTCACGCAGGGCAATACTGATGCACCTCTATCTGAAGCTGCAGCTTTACCTTCTCTTACACTTCAAAAGTCTGCTAATGCTCATCAGCTTTCTTTGTCCTCCCAGTCCTGGGTTTATTCAGCTGAGAAGTGATGGTTATTTTCCAACAGAATGAAAACCTGGGCCCTTGGCTACCTTCAAACCTTACCCAATCATGTGAGATTTATTATTCATTTAATACAAATTTAAACTACCTATCTTCTGTCTTACTTTACCACAGCAGTGCTAGTAAAAGAAAAAAAACCACACCACATAAACACCTTAATTAAAAAAAAAAAAAAAAGCCAGGACATAGAGTAATGTACATTCTCTGATTGTGGGATAAAACAGCTACTTAAAACTGTGTGCACTTCTATGTTTGTGAACAAACTAGAAACTTCGTCTTTCTACTGGGCCATAACATCCACAGACTTACTGTCTTAAATTTTTTTGGTTTGTTTTTAAACTACCACATTCCACGGAATAAAATTTTGTCTGTATATTAACATTTTATCTTGCATAAATGGGTGTTTCAGCAGTTATGAAAATGAGACAGCTGACAGTTGACTACTATATGTGAACAGATGCTGTGAAAGCTTCCCTTTAAATAGTTCTGTCAATGCAATGTCAATTTTAGAAGCGACACCACTGCTGTTCTAGGACATGATCCTGCTCTTATTCACACAGGGAGTCCTGATGATTTCCATAGAATATTTACATTTATAAGGCTCTGAAAGGTCAGGTCCTTAGCTGCAGAGCTCTCCGTAACAGTAACTGACAAGTATACAACAAAGTTTTTAGTAGTGCCGAGCTCTGTTCTGTAGGGCAATGACATTTGCAGCCAGCAGTATTCACCTGGGCAGTACATACATTTTCTTTAAGAAGTTACACGAAGCATATTAAATACACTTAAGAAACCATTAAATGAGCTAAAGCGTACTGACAAAAAAATGTCATGTGAAACCAAGCTTGCGGTATCAGGCAGAACTTTGAAAAAATTGATCTGCCGAGAAGATAGGCTGAGGCTGAACACAGCACGGCGCCGATCAGGAAAGAACTGTTCAGCTGTGCCACGATAAACCCCACGCGATCCACCAGCCGCCCCTTTGTTAGCGGCATCTCCATCAGCGGCTGTCTGGCAGGGGGAAGGTACGAGGTGCGTGAGGGGAGCGGGCGGGGCAGCCCCGCAGCCCGGCGGTGCTGAAGGACAGCGCGGCGCCCCCGGCCCGCGGGCAGCGCTCCCCAAAACGCCACCGCGCCCCTCTCTCGGCACCCCACCCGCCTAACTTTGGAGGGGGCCGGGGGTGGGGGTGAGCGCCGGCCCCGCTCCCTGGGGCTGCCGGCACTTTCGGGGGGACGCGGGAGAGAGAGGGAGCGCATCTCGCCCCGGGGCACGGCGGACAGGGCTGCTCCCCGCCGCTGCCGCGGAGCACAAAGCGCGGACGGGCGCGGGGAGGCGGAGCGGGCAGCGGGCCCGCCGGGCGGGCACACAAAGGCGGCGCGGAGGGGGCTCAGGGCCCGCGGGAGGGGGCCCGCACCCCTCCCCTTCCCCGGCACTTACCTTCAGCAACACAAAGAGCCAGAGCAGACAGGAGCGGGCCCCCGGGGCCCCCCGCCGGCGGCGGTCGGGCATCGGGGAGGACGGCGGCCGCGGCCCGCGGGGGCGGCCGGGCAGGGGGGGCTGCTGCTCCTCTGCCCCCGGGACCCCCGGCTCTGCCCCCCGCCTCCCTCCGCTCGGCTCCGAGCCGTGCCCGGCAATGGCGAATTGCGGCAGCATCAGGCGGCCGGCGGCAGCGCCGACCTCCCCTCCGAGCGGCGCATCCTGATCCTGCCGCCCCCCGCCCCTTTTATTTGGGGTTTGCGGCGGGGAGGGGAGGAGGAGGAGGTGGAGAAGGAAGAGGAGGCGACGGCTGGTTGTGTCTCCCCTCCCAGGAGTTTGGGCGATCGCGCCGCTCGCCGGCTCCGGGAGCGCCGGCTCCTGGGCGGGGGCGGCAGCAGCCCCCGGCGGAAGGCGAGGGATGGGAGCCGGGAGATGGGAGCCGGGAGCCGCCGCCCTCGGCCCCCGCACCGCCCTAACCCGGCCCCCCCTCTCCCCACAGCATCTCCTCCCCGCGGGCACGAACACAAGGCGGCGGGCAAAGAGGCATCCTCACCGCCGCTCCCCATCGAGCGCACCAACCCCTCCCCGATGCCTTTTTTCCTGCCCCGCCGCGGGCAGGGCACAGAAACGCCGGCAGCATCCGCGGGGCCCGGCTGGTGGGGCAGGGGAAGGACCGGCCAGAGGCTGCCCTGGGAGGCGGCTGCCGGGCTGCGGCGCTGCCGGGGCTGCAGCTGCAGGAGCAGGACCGGTACCCAGGTACCGGCAGCAGACACAAGGCAGACGTCCCTGGGGCTGTTCTCAGGAGTCAGGTTAAGCGGGTGGACAGCTCTTCAGATGTTCAAGGTACAGGGCTGAACCTGCACGGGATGGAGAACTGATCCTGTCCCACAAGATACTCAGGCCCAGTGATGCGAGAGGTACACTGAGAACAAACTGAGGTCACCTCCACTGTTGCGTCTTCCCCCCACATCCCACCCTGCAATCCTGCAAGTTAACCAGGTTAACCAGTTAACCAAACACAAGTTATTCACCTTAGCAAGTCTTGCTTAAGACGATGTCCCCAGAAAAAATACCCAAACACTTGGAGGAACCAAAACAAAACCCCAAAGTACTTAAACACCTTCCCAGTTTGACCACCACGATGAAAACAGTCTTTCCAAAACGAGAAGACTACCTCGGAATCTGGTTTGTCACACACCACACTCTCACACCGATGTGAATCAGGATGCATCCTTGGTACCACTATCAGAGCTGTAACAAAGATCAATTCAAACAAAATAGGGTTGTAAGTGTAATAAAAAGGCTGTGTCTGGAGCATTAAACTTCTGAGCGACTTTGGATCTAGGTGTAGTGCCATTACTTAGAGTAATGGGCCACCATCTCTTCCTTAAAAAAATAAAGTAGTGGCTAAAAGCAGATTCTGGGATAGTTTTCAGATTTTCTAGGTCATTTAGGCAAGATGAACTCTATCACAGTCTTGTGGGAATGTCCTCTAAACCGCACAATTACAAAGCTGTTTTCTAAGAGCACTGCTAAATTGGACAATAATGAATCTGTGTTTCAGAGCCCTGCCCAGCTTATACATGGCATATTTTTGATTTCCTTATAATTTGGACATTCAGTCAACAAAAGCTTGATTTCAAAGTGGCCAAAGGCAGAGAGCAATGTGCTTATTTTGTACTGAAATGGGCCCTTGAGCAAAGATTTGCCACACTTGATGGGGATTAATCCAGAAAGCGAAGGAGAAATTCAGGTCCCGTGTAGATACTGGCACAAAGCCTAAATTTAGAAATCCAAAAGGATTTTCCAATTCCTATGTTCATTTATAAGAGGCTGGGGACATTGGAGACCTACTCAGTGCTACCAGTGAAGGACACAGACCTCTCTTGGGTACTCACCACTGTGATAGCATTTGGAGCATTGTCTGAAATTGGCATGGAAGGGGTTAACCATAGCTAAATTTCCTTCAGTACTCGGGTTTAGGATGAAGAGAGGGTATCTGAAAGACAAAGATGTGAATTTCTTTTGGAAATTAAAATTTTGCCAGTATTTGAGAGCTGTAGATCAAACTTTAGGCTGGGAACCTCTTGTTTATTAAGTAAATTGAACTGAAACAGTAAATTGTTTTTGTCCTTAGGACTGCATTTTATGTGTCTTTCTTCTCCAGTATTCCACTAATTTACAAACATTTAGACATTAAAATGAGGATGGCATAAGCAAGGCTAAAGATCAAAGATATTTAAAATGAAGAAAAAGAAGTATAAAATTCTAGTAGCATTTTAGCCTCAGGACAACACTATCAGAATCAAAGAGTTAGAGTGAACAATAGCTGAAAGAAGTGAGAAACATTTCTGGAATGAAACCTTCAATAAAGTACAAAGATATTAAAGCTTTATGCTCTGGCTGTTGAAGCAGAGAAAAATGCAAGCCAAGAGAATTCAAGGATTGTGTCCTCTTTAAGTTATGGGGGCCTAGCATTACTCAACTTTTTCAAAAAGGGCCAATGCTTTGGAAGATTCCAGTTTGTAAATAGAACTTAATCCTTCAGAAAATGATAATTAAGTCATCTTATTGTTTTAAAAAGTTTTAAAAAGGTGTTTTCTAGCATCTATTGAGAAGTGTGTTAGAGACAGGCAGCAGAATAGTTCCCTGCAAGGAAAGCCCACACCCACGTAGGGAAAGAAGGCACAGTGTGAGTAAAGCCAACAAGCAAAGATTGGCTCCAGGCTTTTTCAATGGATGAAACCTGGACAATCATAAAAAGCATTTCTTAAGAACACAAGAAGGCAGGTCATGAAGGAGGAGCAAAAGAAATTTTTTCTTTACTGAATAGGAGTGAAAAAAAATGCAGGGCAGAGGACAAAAAGAAGAGGATCTATGAAAACAAAGGCAACCTTATTTGTTTCTAGAATCTAAACAATAAGAGCTGCGAGTCTGTTAATAAACCAGAAATGCTTTCAAAATAGAGACAATGAGATAACTTTTATGTACTCATGGAAAAAGAAGGAGGGTAATTTGTGTTTGCAGGTGGTCAGGTAGAGAAAGATACTGATGCAAGGGTGTTTCAGAAGCTCCAGACATCCTTCAAGTCCTGATCCACTGGTCAAAGGTACACCCTCAGTCAAAAGGCTTCCTAAGAGCTCTGTAACCCTCTCCATGAGCCCAGGGGGAAGGAAGGAAGTATTCAGCAGAATACCTCACAAATTGCAGTTTCATTTATTTGGATGAAAAACACGCAAGCACTTGAGAAAAATTTAAAAAGTAAAAATTGGCAAAGAAGTGCTCAAATGGGGAACACGTTCTGGAGTCAAACACGGCTTTTTCTGAATCAGATACTGTGATTTTGGTGATTTGAATTTTTTTTTCCCTCTCTGGTTTACATTCCAGAAACCTGAGAAAACCTTCTTGGCACGGTAGAAGCTGAAACAGATTCCCAGTTACCAGGACAGCCCTGTAGCAAGGACTAAGTGAAAGCCCTGACCTTTGCATTTATGGAGCTCCTGCAACACAGAGCAGCTCACTGACCAGGGAGTCCTTCACTCCCCCAGCAAGTCCCCTTCACTCACATAAAACTGACACCTGTGGATCTCTGCCACCTTTTCCCAGAATCCCTCAAAGGTCATTTATGGCATTACAGAACATCCTGAGCTGGAAAGGACCCACAAGGATCATCGAAGCCCAGCTCCTCCGTTACAGCATGGATACACGACAAGACCACATGGCATTACAAATATTTCTCATTTTTCCTTCAGGATCTGTCCTAAGCATCTACTTGGAAGGCATCCTAATTTTTTCTTGGTCTATGACAAACTCTGGGCTGCAGTGGGTACCTGTCAGAGCAGGCTTAAGGGACTTTGGTTGTCTCTGAATGCACCTGGCAGAATCACAGTAAAGCAGAGAATTTAGAAGGGCCTGACAGTGAGGTGCATAACGTGGTATTATGATGCAGGGTCCTGTCTCTACTCACTAGATTTACTCTAAAAGCTGGGCAGGAATTATTTTCTGATGTGCAGTATGCAGGAACATGATAAAGTGTTTCAAGGCATTATAGGACACAGCCCTGGAAGACAAAAATGGTTTAAAGAAAATCCTTTTGCATTTTAAGAGCACCACCTACAAGGAGGACTCCACATCAAACACACAGTTTCAAGAGCTTCTCAGGTAGCTTATCAACCCCTTGAAGCTTGTGTTAGTTACAATGCTAGAGCTTTACCTTTATTTAATGACCTGATGAATAAAAACACTGGTGGTTGCTTTAATCAGCGATTCAATGAATGTATCATCCTAACTAAACCAGTATTAATTACCTTATACCACCCTAGATCATCAGAGAAAAATAGAAGTCAAGATGTTTCTTGGTTTCAAATGTTTGTATAAGTGTTCCTGCTGGTATCTTACATGGACTTGATTTAAGGTTTATGGTAAATTCTTGCCTTACCCCTGGAAACCCCAAAGCAACATTCTGTCAGATCTACCAACTTTGCCTGGCCAAGGGAAAAAAGCTGTAAATTAGCAATTATTCCTAGTTGCAGTATAAGCCCAGATTTATATGAAGCTTTACAGGCCTCAGCAAGTCTGGATAAACATGGCATGAAAGGAGGTTTACAAAAAAAACCCAGTCTAAGAAGAAGTCATCCTGGTCCATGAAGTTTTTGAAGCAGTTATTTTTCAGTGACAAATGCTCTTATGAAAATAAAGTGTGGTTCCTTCTTAAATGTATTCTCACCTAAAGCCCTTTCATTTCAATGACAGCAGTGGATAAAATAATAACAAAAACAAGTGCAAAGGGTGCCTAGAATAATGTACGTGGGTTGGCACTTAGGTGTTCAAGTGCAAATTTATCTTGGATTTCAGTTTGATAAGTACAGGCCCTGTGACTTCGAGAAGTATGTCCCACAGCCCCCCTTAACAAACAAATTGTCAGGTTTTTTTAAAATCTGTCTCTTCATAACAAGAATGATTGACACACTTCAGATGTGCGACCTGATCAGCTTCCAGACGCTTATTAGTCTCTCGGTGCAGGAGGAGCAGTGAACTATTCTGCAAAAGGTCATTTCCCTTTTTAAAGTAGTCAGAAATCTGTCTTTGACATTGAATCTTTTCCTCATAAATAAGCATAGGAAAGATTTTTGTCTGATATTTCTTTCCTTTAGCACTGTGCAGTGTTCAGTGAAATGGGAGAGGCACCGAGTTGGTTTTTGTGGGGTTTTTTTTGTCCAGAAGGGAAGCAGTAAACATACCCACAAGGCCAATGAGATTATTTAACATTTAAACAGTGTATGCCACTTCCATTTATCTGTCCTAGGGTGTCTGGATGCTACAGGATGCCTGAGAAACAGATCAAGTTCTGTGAACAGAGTTCTATATAAAAAATATTCATATATTTACCTTTCTAGTGAGCTCTTAAGTATTGGACCAGCCCTGCCTGTTATCAAGAACTGTCTCTTTTACTCTTATAGTTCTCCCTCAATTCTCAGCGGAAATGGTTGATAAAAATAAAAATAAATCACTGCAGTTCCTAACTGTTCTTATTTTGTATTGCACCTTCAGTGTTTCCTTCCAGATGCAACTTGTTTCTCCAGTTTTGTCTATGATCTAAGCAGGCCAAAGACACGCTCACACTGGGGAAAGAGGCAGGTTGGGGATTTCTGACTGTCTTTAGCAGCTTCTACAGCCATATAAGTTGAAAAAAGGGGGAAAAAAAATAGTGATTTTTTTTCTGCTAAAGATGGGTATATCTTTCTGGGGGGTAATCCTCAGTGATTCAACTGTACTTTGCATGGCAGAACCATACAGGCTTTCTATCAAAAAAAAAGCAAAAAAAGAGGAAGAATATCCAGAAGAAAAATTGGGCTCCAGTCAGCCACAGACTTTAGCACCTTTCACCTCTAAAATATACTGACTTCCTCTGACCCTCAGAGGCTCTCTTGGTTCACAGAAATCTGAGTCATAGTTACAGGAAACATTTCTCTCCCCAGAAATTTACAGTAGGAGCTGAAATTTTGCACAGATAACATCCTTTTCTTCCCTGGCATCTATGCTGAATTTTTTTTCTCTCTCTCTGTGTTATGGGGGTACCATATCCCAATATAAAAATGCATCCCTTAAACCAGTGCCTTTTCACTCTCATTTCCCAAATGGCATCACTGAGCAGCCTTTTTACTTTAGAAATACTTTTTTTCTATGCAAAAATATTATTTGCTTCTACATGTTACTTCCCAAGCACAGGTATTGAAGCATTTTTCAAAGGAATAAGAATATCTGCCCCCCCTGACCGTGCAGGTGAGGGGAGTGTGTAGCTCATGTGCTCTGCAGTGTCAGAAAACCCCAGCTGATCAATCAGGCAACAGCACCTGACTGAAGCAATCGGTCACCCCGTTTGATTAATTGTGCCAATTACCGGGCACTCAGAGTAAACAATTTCAAAAGCAGCCCCGTGTGGAAAGTGGGCCTGCGGCTACGTGAGAATGGGGAAAATCGCCTGAAATCATAAATGTATTCATAAAAATCCCATTTCATTCACTAACAATTTGCTTCCTAGGGGGTGAATTTCATTCAAAGGAGAGAGAGAAAAAGAGAAGATTCAGCAAATATATTATTGGCACAGTCAGGTATTCTAATCACCGAGGAAAGTGGGTTGGCAGGATTTAAGGGAATTTTACCTATTATATGGAAATAGCAAGAAAATCTGTAGATTTACCAGCTAAGGCAAAAATGTTTGTTGTTTAATTTCAATCTTTAGCATTTCAAAATCTCAGGGGTCAAAAAGACTGTTAAACACAAAGAACAGAATGATGCATGGTATTTTTTTTTTCATTTCTTCTTTCCTGTACATTATATGTGGGCTCATTCCAAGAGTAGGACCGGAATAAAAATCTTTTTGAAACGTGTTAGAACATCTCTGTGAAATCCCCCCTCCATTTTTAGACCCGCTACACACCTATTTGCAAGATGTTAATTAAAAACAGCCCGCTTTCCTTCTTCATGATCATCTTTCATAGTCTACCCAGTTTACATAAATTAGCACACTAATATGCCAAATACATCAGTTATGAGTTAACACACTCTCACACTAATAGGATTTGCATTTTTTACTCCGGCAGACATAGGATGCCTTATTTTTTGGGAAGTAATCTAATGGCGATCAATAGGATCCGTCAGCTAACTGTGTCTTCCAACGGGACTTTCACCTCCAGGAATGATCCATAGGGAAAGAGCTGGGTGTGAAAATATGCCAGGCCCGTGGTTTGCTGTGCCTACCCTGCTATCTTGAGCGAGCCCTTAAGCGAGAAGAAAGCCGGCAGAGCTGAGCAAGGCAGCCAGGTAGCTGTGCTGTCAGGGCGAGTTAGCAAAAGCTGAGCCCTCAGCTGCTGTCTTCAGCTGAAACCAGCACAGAATCACAGAATGAATCAGGTTGGAAAAGACCTTTGAGATCATCAAGTCCGACCTACGACCCCAACATCTCCTCTTCAATTAAACCATGGCACTGAGTGCCATGTCCAGTCCTTTTTTAAACACGTCCAGGGACGGTGACCCCACCACCTCCCTGGGCAGAGGCACCAGCGCCTCTTTCTCCAACAGAGAAGCTGAGATAGCAGATGGGGTGAGCATGAGTCCCCTGAGTGTCGTGAGCTGTGCCGAGATGGGCAGGCTTCTTCGACAAACCGACAGCAAAGAGACAGAAAGGTTCTCTGTGTGGAAATTCCACGGAGCAGTTTTATTCTACTACCTGTGAAGGGGTTCCATTGACAAAGGCCCAGAGTAAGGGATGGTCCAGGGATTATATATGGAGGAGGGGAGTGCATCAGGGACCAATGGTCTGAGAGCACAGGGGCAGTACATGGGCAGAGCCGGGGTACAGGAGTAAATGGGGAAATAGTGAGGGAGGGGCAAGGGAACAAGGGCCAATGGGAAAGTGGGGAAGGGAGAACCTTCTGGATCAGGAACATGTAAGGTAACAAGGGGTGGGGAGGCCAACGGGCCAACCGGGGAAGCAGAACTGGGGTACATCAACATAATGGAACAAAGCACCCTGGGAGAGGCCTTTTCAATCACCCTAACCTAGGAAGGTATTTAGGGTTTTTCCTTCCAGGGGACCAGGGTGGCTTCTTTGTATAGGCTCACCGGCCTCCACACCTGAGCACATCTGCAAGCTTCTGGCCCCTTGGGCCAGCAATGCCTGCTAGTACAGGTGTCCCCTCTGCATCCAGCCCCACCAGGAAGATGCCAGGCAGCCTTGTGTCCACCACCAGCCACTGAGCATCACCAAGGGTCACCAACAGGCTACAACTCACTCTGCCTGGGCTCTTAGTTGCTTCTCCACAACCAAAACGTGTTTTTAGTCAACCTGTTTGCCTAATCCTGGAGGAGGACAGAGGACAAGGCCTCATGGCAGTGACATTGACCCAGGTAAGATGGCGACAGCTGAGGGAGAAGCCAAGTGCCTGTCCTCTCCCCATGAAGGACACTCCTGCTGGTGTCCTTACCCACTCCCAGCAGGAGCACAGCAAAAGCTATGCCCACCTCAAGCTCAAGGTAGGATGACAGATAAAAAGACACACATTGCCCAAATTGAGTGCAGGTATCTGCTTAGTAAACTAGGGGGTTTTATTTAGTTATGGAGTTCCTGTGTCCTAAGGGAAACCATCTGATGCTCCGAGGGTACTACAAGGCAGAAAGGATTTTACAAGGAAGAGCCCCACTGATTCTGGAGAGAGCCCAAAGTTTGAGCTGACAAACACTAAGTAACATACTGTTTTCTGCCCTGACCCACATGGTTCTTACAGGGTGGCATTGAATTCTACTGAAAGAGTGTGGGAAAACATTCTACTTCAGAGGCATGTTAGAGCCTTGAGACTATCAGTCTCCAAGGTGGGGGTGGCAAAAAAAAATTAAAAGTCCATCACTGCTAGCAGTGTGCAAAAGAGTGCCTACATTAGCTTAGCCAAGGTTATCAAACCCATGACAAATATGGGGTTCACTTTCGAATGCTTCCAGACAACCCACAAATCTCAAAGTGCCAAATGACCTAAATTGCTATGAAATTAGAGTCATACAAAACTACATGCAACAATAAAACCCAGAACAATCTTCATTTCCATGGCATTTTTTGTCATAATTAAAAATATTCATAGAGCTTTACAAAGCATGAAATTACCTTGGCATTTCCATATCACAGAGTAGAACCTTGGCATTAGCTCGGGGTGAAACTCTTGGAGCCCTGGGAGGCTGCACATCACACATCAAACAGGCATCCACAGAGCTGTTCAAACGCGTGCCCAGCGCCTCGTGAAACCGGAGGCAGCTACGGCATGGCTGGAGTGGCCCAGTGCTCTTGGACAAGACAGTTCTGACATTCTCCGTCGGCTCAGGAAAGCTGCATGAAGCGGGAGGTAGATCAATAGCGTAGAAAACATCAAAATGACATTATGGGGACTTTGAGAGAGGTAATGTGTTCCCAAGCATAATAGCTTCTGCTGCAATAATTAAATGTGGAGCTTTGCTCAGGCTGTGCATGGCAACAGCCCCTCTGAAGTAGGCTGCTGGCTGATGTGACCCAAATACGTGCAGAGGGCTAAAAAACACCAAAACCGAAGGCACCCAGGTACGTTACCTCCCAAACTTTGAGCGTAACCAGAAGCAGCTAATGATGGGTGATGTCCATGAGATTTGATACACCTTGCATTTCTATTTGGCAAAGGAAGTGAGAATGTGGAGTTCACCACTAGAAATGTGGGAAGTGGTGTGACTGCTTCCTGACAATGGCTTACTCTGTTAGAGCATCCCATTCCTGTGACAAATGTCTACTCAAGTCAGCGGATCAGTTTATAGGAGAAAATACCCTTTATTCAGTGTAAAAGGCTTCAGAATTCAGTCCATGAAATTCACGGAGTGAGACTGAAAATAACTCACATACATCTCAAGAATACTTCAGCTTTGGGATTCACTCCCATTTTCAACCCATCCTGATGTGGCCAGCACAACACACTCCTGCTGTCCAAGTCTCATTGGATACTTGCTCCCAGGAATTTCACTCAGGTCTGCTTCTAACTTGAGGAGCTTGCTGACCTTGGACAGCTTGAAATTAGAAGGGATCCATTATTCCAGTAGCACACCCAAATGGCAGAAAGGCACCAGTACACACTGGGGTTCAGATTACCAGGATACAAATTTAAGTAGCCTTGTTGCAAATGCCTGACCATAAAAGCCCTTGTTTAAAAAAGAAACCAGTCTTCAGTTTCTGTCCCATCACTGAGAGAAACAACTACAACTGTAATATCAAGGTGGATTTGAATGCACTGCCATCAAAGTAATTACATTTGACAGAGATGAGAAATGGGATCCTGTTATATATAACAACACATTTTATTACAAAAATCAGACTGTGCTAGGAAAAAAAAAAACAACACAACATATTGAGGTCAACTGAAATTACTGTGGAAGAGAGGATGAAACTAAAATGACAGACAACACTCCGATGAAAACACAGATTTTCAGGATAATTTTCAGTGCATTCTAAGTCTCAGAGACTTATCTGCAAGATTTCTGTCAATCACCCTCAAGGCACTGATCCATCCAACCTAAATTAAGGTATTTTATCATTTTAAGGTGCAGTATTGATTCAAGTAGTCAACATGACAATAATCAGAAAGGTGAAGCGGGTTACTACGCTAGGAACAAGTTCATTGTTGCAATGACAGGAATAAACATTGCTGGACAAAGGCTTGACTGAGCCTGAAAATACCTGTTTTCTTCCAAAAGTCTCACCAGCAGAGTAGACATCAAAGAGACACAAGATAGCCGTGTTCCTATCACTGGGATGGAACTAATAACGTTGGAAAATATTTTAAAGAAAGGAGATAGTAACGGAAGCGGAAGTCAATTGAAAACTTACTGCCAAGATCGTCATCCGTGCAGAACACACAGAGACAGGTATTTAAGGTGATGCCTACTCTGAGCAAGCCCTCACCCAAAAACCATGATCAAGGAAGAGGCTGGCAGAGAGCCTGAGGAGCAAGCAGAGCCCTCGTCTGGCAGCAAGGCACTCACACCCCCAGAATTCCAAGGACACAGGTGCTGCAACAGCCTGAGGTGGCACAGGCACAGAGCAGTTTGAGGCTGACATCCATCACCCTCAGCTGCTCAGGCACTTGATTTTTCCCCTTCTTCCCAACCACAGTGCTGCAGGAATCCAGCACATGGATCTCAAATACCCTCTTTTGCCAGACTGTTTTGCATTAAAAATGCCTCTTTTGTCACTAGCAATGCGTTACCTGGGCACACCTGTACAAATATTGCTGTCTTCTGTGGATTTCGTGCTTTCTACCCATTTACACCTCTGTTTCAGCCTTATTTTAATTCCTTATTCTTTAAGGAAGCTGACCTACTTAATCACTTTATTTTTCAGCTCCACTGAGTACCACTTATTAGTGTCTGTTAATGTCAAAACTTACTGCAATTTTTTTTATTTTTCTGGCACATTCTCTACACTTATAAAGCAAAATAAAACCATCAAATGAGAACAGGATCAGTAACCAGCTATTCTTAGCCCTTTACATGCAAATCTGTAAACTATTATTGCACTCATTTTTAGTACAAGCTCTCCAATAACTCTGAAGTACTTGAATGTTAGCATCACTATAATCAAGTTAGTATAATTTTCAGTAAAAATGCATAAAATTAAAGCGCTATCAGATTACACTTTGTTTTCATACAATTTAACCTAGAGCAAGCAATATTTTGACTTTCATTTTAGTCCGGCAAGGAGCTCCACAATATTAATTAATTAAGCCTTAAAATCCCTCTCCCTAACAGGAAAGCCTTATTATCTCCATTAAACAGATAGGTAAGCTGGACTCAAACTGTGGCTAATGACTTGCCTGACTCAATGACAAATGCAGGAATGGAGCCAAGAAGTTCACTTTCCCAATTTCTTCTGCTTTATCACTGAAAACCATTCTCTGACTCTGGGTAAGCACACAAGAGCTGCCTCAATACATGTAGTTAGTTAGGCACATAAACAAATTTCACTGTATTTGTCTTTTGGTCTTCCATAAGAAAAGACTCCATCAAGTTGTGTTCTAATTAATACAGGAAGATGGTCAATATAATATGTTGACATCAAAGCTCGCATTTGCTGATAGTATAAGCCATCTCATTAAATGGAAAGAATTAATGATAACAGTTTATCAGTGTCAAGTTCTGAACGAGAGGCTCCCAGAGCAGTGAACGCATCGTTGCACCTTGTTTGAACTAATTTTCCTTTGCTGACAAAGTCAAATATGAACGTGCCAATGTTTATGAACTATAAAGCTTTTCCAAATCCATGCATTATTGTCTGACTCGATTTTGCCACAGTAAAAATCAATACAAGTGCAGCACACTAAATTAGAGTGGCTATGAGCGATACAGTGTGCGTGTAATATCCGTGGTAGCCTTCTGAATACATCAGTGTCTTGCAGCAGGATTAATTAAATTGGTATCAAAGATAACTCCATTGCTTAATATCTTACAGTGAGTGAGGAAAACCCTTCAATGACTTTAAGATCCCCTCAGGAGCATGAATATCATTGGGAACTAATAGGTGTTAAAGCAGGCCTGTGCAAAACTTGGTAAGATTTAAAAAGAGCATCAGTGAATTGATGGGACACAGCTACTAATTCCTGGTGCTCAGGTTATTCCCTGTGCCGGGAGGGATGCTCAGAGATGCACCTCTGAAAGGAGAGGGGTGGGGCGAGGAGATACATTAGAGATCCTTGATGGAGAAGGAGCACAGGCACACCAGGGTGTTGATGTGCAGCCCATTCACCAAGCGCTGCACAGATCGGCACTGACAGTGAAATTCTTCTCACAGCAGCAGCGGCCACAATGTCCCCCTGCACCTCGTTTGTGGGTGAAAATAAAGCTAAACATTGAGCATAATCTTCCACAGCACGGAAAACAAGTTTTTACCTGATGGAGTCTGGACAGAGCAGGCGTGTTTGCAGAGCCCTGGGGCTGCACCTCAAGATTAGGCAAAAGAGGAAGGAAAAGGGACCACATCCAGGGAAAAGGAAAAGCTATCTTTGATTTTACACAATTACGGGGCATAATGTCAAGACATAATGCCAGGGATTAACCAAAATCCAACAAATTAATTTTTTTTCCCCCAAATATTTAAATGTGAATAATTGTGTAAGGAAATACAGACACTGAGACAATATAGAGATAGCTGTCTCAGCTTACAAGACTCTGGCTAAGCTTGAAGCTAGCTGGATCTAGGGTTTGGGCTGTGTCCTATCTCTGGTCCTTGTCAAATATAGCTAATTTGAGAAATTATATTGACATTTACTCCTTCACAGGCATTTATTGGAGTAAAGCTTCCAACAGGCACAAGTGTCAGCGCACTGAGAGGTTAAAACAGTATCAGTGTGATGCTGTCATGGTTACTTTACTTTATGAAACAAAACAATAATGTGGAAGATAGTAACAACCTTATTGCAATTCCGAATCTTAATATGTTATTTTCACATTACAGAGTATTTGGATACAAACATGTGAGAAACAGGCAGGTATGACATTCTGCCCATTGTTTAGTTTCCAAAAAATCACAGTTTTGATTTTCCCTACAGAAAAATGAATTAATTGAGTAGGACGTAGCAGGGGGGAAATATCAGGAGGAGAACATGGAGGGCTCAGAGAGCAGCAATGCTGGTGTCTCCCACCCAAATTAAAAATATGATGAGGATTTTTAAAAAATACAATTAAATCCCTGTACCCTATCCTCACCCCAATCCCTGCAATTCTCTACCACAGCATCCCAGTGCATTCTTCCTCCCTCTTTTTCACAGGAGTTTGTCTCTGCCACACTGAATTATGCTGAGTACAGAGAGGGTTGCAGGGAAATGCTCCACCATCAGCCCAGTGCTGGGGTTCACCAATATTGTCAGCAGACTGGACCAAAATTCTCTGAAACATTGCCACACTGTGGCAATTCAAAGTATAAGATTTTCAATTCTCTACTGAACAGTTAAGCAGTTTTCTATTGCTGCAAAATCTGTTTTTAACCTTTATGGCAGATAATGTTAAAAAGAGAAAGATTTCTGGAAAAGAAATAGCTCCAGTTATGATGCAGGGAAAAAAAAACAATCCAAAAAGAGTGAGAAGCAGCATTATGTCAGTGTACACAGCTTTAACTTCAGTGATTCCTGATTTCAGCCTGCATCAGCACTCAATGTTATCATAATGTAGTGCTTTCTATAGGATAGAAAACAGAAAGCATGGCTGTAGAAAGGGACCTCGTGAGATTTCAAGCAGTAAGGATGATGAGATCCGTGCTCCCAAAAGAACCCCCCTAAATGCTGTTTAACATTAAGCAGCTTAGGAGAAACTCACAGAAAGTGAAAAACTCCTGGTGCCTGTAATCAGCAGCAAATGCAGGAAGCCAGAGGCAGGTTGCTTTTGGAAATCAAACTGTGGAAGCTCAAGGTGCATCATGGTTAATGCAGGGGCTGCCCCAGCAGGACAGGTCCTTATTGCTTCCTTCTGCTTCCCTGCCACCCAGAAATCCCCACTGCATCCAGCAAAAGATTCTTGTTTGGAAGTCGTGTCTCAGTGCAGCTGTAATCGAGATACCAAGTAGGTGATGTACAGAAAGGCTGTGCTCTCCAAGTGTCCAATTAAAGCCCTGCTTGGAATTTATCAACCACCTTCAGGGAAGCACCTGCAGGCGTGCTGATAACGATTCTGTCGCCTGGTCAGCAGAAAAACTGTGACCATGAAAAGGATCCTGAGCAGGTGCTCCTAAGAAAGTGAAAAAATGTGCAGTGGACACCACTGATTTAGTCATGCACAGGCAGGTACTCAGGGCTTCCTTCCTCTGTCTGTCTTTTTAACTTCTTTTGGATGAGACATAAAACCAATTTCCTGACTACTCCCGTGATTACCAAGGATTCTACAGCTCATCCATTAGGATTACAGGTGCTAAATGCACCATCATAGCCAAGTTCTTGTCTGGACACTATGATCTAACTCTTCCAAAGCTCTTTCCTGTTGGATAAGATACTTCTTTACCTTCCCTGCTGTAATGGATTAGCTGCAGTTAGCAAGTGCTGAGAGTGACCCTCTCCATCACTTTTAATTGTAATTAGCTGATGGGGGAAGTGGAAGGGAAGTTTTAAAAGAGGCAAGATGAAAAATGTGCCTTAAAGGAGAGATTTAGGTCTTTTCACTGAACCAAGTCTAAAGTACAGTCATAATGGAGGGTGAGTGGGATGGGCTTGTTTTGAATTGAGTGATTATTATCTGATGGGAACAGCATCCTTCGTAGAGAAACTTTCACAAAAGCTCAGTTGAGTGTTCAGAAGAACAGGCAAAGCATGAAATATTTTTACCACACACTAACTCTGTAGGTGTCCCTCTTTTTACCTGGAACATCTGGTTGTGCTGCTTCCATGAACACACAAAAGGAGAAGTGGCTTGGAAAAGTCACAGTAGAGTCACTTAAAACATTTTGGCAAAGGTAGACATTTTTATCAGCTGATAAAATTTGTGATTAGCAAATTTGTAGTAAATTCATGCAATTACCTGAAAAAATATCTCAAGTTGTTGAAAATGTTTTACTATTTCAGTCTTGTTTTCATTTGTCACGTTAAATTTATGTTTTGCTTGGAAGCAAGCCTCAATCTGAAGCAGTAAGCAATCCAACAAGTACTACTACCAAATAAAAACCATTTTTATCCCTCTCCTGCCTTTTGGGGATTTTGTTTTAGGAAATCGACAATTTTATTTGCTTGTGCCTCTGGGTCTCACAAGCAGTTATTTACAGAAATGAAAAAAAAAAAAAGGAACTCAGCTGTTCTGAATCTCCTTCATACACAGACTTTTAGAAAATTAAGTTCTTGTTGCCTGACAGGGCTCTCTCTCCCTGACCACACAGCTACTTTCCTGACAGCCTTGGCATTTAAGCTCAGATTCTCAAAAAATTTCTAGCGGGAATGGGAAAAAATAAAGCCTTCATTTAGAACATATACCACAGCCTTCCTATCTGATGCTCTACAAAATCACGCTCTCAGAACAAAAAGCCAAAGTCTTCTAACATTCCTGAGTCTAACATGACTTATTTATGGGTATCCAATATTTATTTCATACAAAGATTGTAGTAACTGGCCTCCATGTTATTCTGAAAGTAGCAATTTTCCATTCTTAGTGTCTCACTTTCAAAACTAGCAAGTGCTATTGTTACTAGAAAATCCAATTGGTCCAGTGTCACCCTTCAGAAAACACATTACAGCTCTGGTTTATTTATTAATCTGTCGCCATGGGTATCTGCAGGACCACAGCCAAAGACTCTCCTTGGGCAGGTTTATTAGCCTGAGCACCATAGCTCACAAAAAAGGGCTGGGCTGCATTCAGAGCCATGCTGGAAAACCTGATTCCTGCGCTGGAAATTCCCAGTGGCTGGGAGCTCTGGTATTTTGGGTATCTCTGTACCAGCCTCCAGCTCACCAGGAGATGCCCAGGCTTTCTGACTCCTTCCTCGGGTTGTAGGGCTGTAGGGCTGCAAATCTTCACCCACAGGAATCAGGTTGTGGGTCCATATTGATCAGAATTTATTTACATGGCACAAACACTCTCATTTGACACAAACCAGTCCATCTGCTGCATTTTGCATTAGTGCAGTGCACTCCTGTGCATGAGGAAAACACAGTGTAGCCTTCACCTCATTTGCTGTAACTTTGGATTTCAAACAAGTTCTTTATTAAAATGGAAGCCACTGAGGACACAAAGAATTCCTGCTGGGGAAATTCTCCAAATGCAATGGATTTCTCTGAAGCATTTTGGAGCATCAGGGAGATCCTAGAAAGGTTTTGTAATTCTGTTTTGATTCCACTGGCTCTTACACACAATACATTTCCTGTATGACACTTGTCATTAAAGGATCCCCATTCTTCCTGAGTTTGCATTACAATTAATCCTCTTCTAAGCAAATCACCACGGGCCAGATGTCCTCAGCAAAGCTTAAAAACATTAAAATGCATCCTACCCTTCCCTTTCCCTTTTATGATCTGCATTCATTCTGACAAGACTGGGGATTTCTGGCCAACAGAGGTTTACATATCACAATTCACAGGATGCAGAAGAAGCAAAACTCTAAAGCAGAGGCTGAAGTAACAGCCTGGCCCCATTTGTGGTGGGGTAATGAGGCTATGAACACAACCAGGGCCTTCCAAGGGGGAAGACAGAGAGAGAAGTGAAGAGAGAAAAGAAATTTCAGCCCAATTCTGAAAAAAATTAAAATCTGATAGGAACAAATAAACACCTACAAATGATACAAATAAATCAATCTGATGTCTTTGCTCTGAAATTAGACAAGAAATATATCAAGTCCCAGAGAGACTACAAATGCCATGACTCTGAAACAAGCCAGAGAGAATAGAATGAGGAACATTAAATAATTCTGAGGGTCTCAATTATTTCAGAAGGAGGTTTTTCAGTTCATTCTCATTTTGTCCCACACAGTTCTATTCCAGAACAATTATTTGAAGCACATGTTTTTCACAACACATTGCAATGGATAGTTTAAACAAGAGTAATTTCATTTAGGATAACCTACAAACTCTATGTTCTGTGAGCAATGATGTGTTAAAAAACCCCAACATTCAAGCTTCTGAAGTTGGAGAAGTCCAGTATTACATTTGGATTAAAATACAGTGTTGGAAATAAAACTCTCTTCTTGCACAGCAGACCCTCCTTTCCCATTCCTAGTGGCATCTGAAATAATAGCAAAAAAAAAAAAGGGTCCACCTAAATACATAAGGTATATGTCATATATTATTATAATACTTTCATCTAAGAAAAATAATGGATTGCAAGTTGTGCAGAACCTTTACAGGAGTGAAAGCTAATTCAGAAAGAAATGAGATGTGCTGCTTTAACTACCAGGGTAGCAGAATGAGTTCCACCCCTCCTTGGAATACACAGCAAGTGTGGCACCACCCACAGGGCAGAACATGAAAAGTTCTGCTTTCGTTTTTCCCAGAAGAGCAATGTGTGTGTAATGCTCCAAGGTCTTTTTGGGGTTGTTTTTATAGTGCTCCCTGGCAGAGATGGCATCGGTCACCTTTCCACCTCAGCTCTCCTGCTGCAGCTGACCACTTGTCATCCTGCATCCAGGCAACACGCTCTGCAAGCTTTCCATCTGCTCCTTTTGCTCCTTCCAGAAGAAGAACCTGGTCAGTAAAACACTTGCCAAGCAATATGGATTTTTCTGCCAGATTCCAGACCTTCAGCTGAAAGCCGTACACCCGTAGAATGGTTTGGGATGGAAGGAACCTTAAAGATCACCTTGTTCCAACCCCCCTGCCACGGCCAGGGATACTTTCCAGGTTGCTCAGGGCCCCATCCAACCTGGCCTTGGACACTTCCAGGGATGGGGAGTCCACAGCTTCTCTGGGCAACCTGTGCCAGGGCTTCACCACCCTCACAGTAAAGAATTTCTTCCTTATGTCTAATCTAACGCTACCCTCTCACAGTTCAAAGCCATTCCCTCTTGCCTGTCACTGCATACCCTCTCCAGCTTTCCTGTGGGTCCTTTCTGTGCTTGAAGGTGCTGTGAGATCTCCCCAGAGCCTTCTCTTCTCGGGGCTGAAGAGCTCTCTCAGCCCGTCTCCATAGAAGGCACAGATCCAGGGAAATCAGCACATTGTTAATTCCTCTGCACTCCCTATGGAGCAGAGGGAACCTTCTGGAAAGTAGCAGGATACTACATGTGGTGTCTTCTAGTGCCTCTCTAAATGAACCCAGCACCTGAACCTCAGAACACTGCACAAGCTAATTCAATGATGCCCATTCCTTGGAGAACTTAGATGCATCATTATCCTCTTACTTTGGCTTCTTTGTAGGCATGAACACATACATAACAAGTCTTTTACCTATATATATATATATATATACACCAGTGAAGCACTTTCTTTTGGTTTATAACAATTTCATTTTACTGCTCGTTGTTGTATTTCCTTTTTAAGAATGAAGGCGTAAAACTAACGTGTGTACTACAATCAGAATGTATGGTTAGTGAATGAAACTATGAAAAAACTGCAATATTTATTTAAAATCTGCATTAAAATACAATACTATTGAATGAATATACATCAGCTAAATTCACCCTTTGCTGAAATAAAGGTTCCCCTTAAATATAATTTTTAGAATGGTCAGCGACTGCACTCAACCAGAGACCTGCCAGTGACTGACAAATTCTCTCCTGGTGTAACTTACCTGAAGCCAAAATTCCCTGCACATATAACCCAGGGAAACTGATGGAGCTACTGAGACACCCACATTGCAAAAGAGAGTGGGGTGTGACTCCAAATACTCAGTTAAAACCACAAAGAGAAATTTAGCTGGGTCACCAATGCTGTTACCTGACCTAAGGGGGGAACTGAAGAGAAAAGGAGGCTCAGGGAAGACCTTACTGCTCTCCAATCCACCCTAAAGGTTGTTGTAGCCATGTGGGGGTCAGTCTCTTTTCCCAAGTAACAAGCCTCTTGTCCAGGAGACAAGAGGAAACAGCCTCAAGGTGTGCCAGGGGAGATTTAGGTTGGGTGTTAGGAAAAATTCCTTCATGGGAAAAGTTGTTGAGCCCTGGAACAGGCTGCCCAGGGAAGTGATGGAGTCACCATCCCTGGGAGGACTTAAAAGCCACATAGATGTGGCACCTGGGGACATGGTTTAGTGGTGGGCCTGCCACTGCTGGGCTAATGGTTGGACTCAATGAGCTTAAAGGTCTTTTCCAGCCTAACTGATTCAACGGTTCCACGACTCTGTGACTGATGATTCCCATCTCTTAAGTCAGTGAAAGTGGTGTTTTACAGCAGGAAGAGTGTTTCAATTACCAGTGTCCCACGGCAGCACTACGTTTTGCGTTTGAAGAGCAGAATCACTGCCCGGTGCTGGCCGATGCCCTTCCCAAAGGCTCGCTGCTGCATTCCCGCATTCCCACCCTCCCTCGGGTCCGTGCCCGTTCCCCCTCGCCGGGAAGCGCTGCCGTGGCCCCTCCGGCTCCTGGCCAAAGCCACCCGCAGGTGGCAATGTTGGATCGCTTTTTAAGGACTGCGATCCACAGACTGGCCCGAAGACGCAGCACGGTTGTCTTCTCATCGCTCCTGTTTTCCATTTCGTGGATCACTTCTTGGTTATTTTCATCCTACACTGGGCACTCACCATAAGATACATTCCAGTGCTGAATTCACTTCTAATTTGTTGATACTTGTGCTTAATTTTCCGTCATTTACAGGTTTTCTGGGCGGGTTTTGTGGAGCAATAAGGTTTCAGGAGGATCGAAGAATTAGATTTCATTAAATCCTCTACTTGATGCTTTCTGTAGCCTACACTTGGCCGACCTCGACAGGCTCAAAGGAGGTGTAAATTACCACTCCCCACTCAATACATTTAAGACTCCTTTGGGCCAAGGATTTATTCCAGGAGCCTCCATACTTTAAGTACTGCTACAAGGAAGAGAGACTATCCATAATTTCTCTTCCTTTTCTCTCTCCTCCACAGACATGAAGCTGGCAGATGCTAAGTCCCCCTAGGCCTCATTACCAAGCCGTAAGGCAGTGTGAGCTGCACGTGGGTTTAGCCCTCTGTATCATCATGCCAATGAGACGCACAGAAATGAAGTGACAAATGGAGCACCGTGGCTGTGTGCACCCTTCATCACACCGTATCTGCTGATCCCACAGGGAGCAGGGACTCCTTTTGGCCCCACACACTGAGGCGGAGGGAGCACCGAGGTCACCTTATCTGGGATACTCCTTCTCCTTCCAAAGCACACAAAAACACAGTCTCAAGAGTAACTGGAAGGGCGAGGCAGCAGCCCCTGCTGTGGTGTGATGCTCTGGTGCGGCAGGGATGGGTGTGCAGTGACAGCTGCATGGGTTGGTGCAGGGATGTGGCTCAAAGGGCTCACAGGGCAGGCAGAGGCACCTCAGCCATGCCCATGGCTGGGACCTGATCACTAAAGGGGCACGGGAAAATGTGGAAAGGAAACTCTTCTTCCTCTAAAAGTCTCAGTGGGGCTCTGAGGACAGCAGCAAGGGAAGATGGTAGCAGTGGGAATCCAGAATAAATGTTGGCAGTGTGTTGTAATGAGGAATATACAGCCAGGAGGTGGAAAGGGGCTTTTGCTCAGCTGTAGCATCTCCTCTGGAAGCCACAAGGATCATACACATCTCAGATCCCAGCTCTCTTACCCAGCTAGATGAGAGAAAGAAATATCCACCTTCTTCAGTACAAGCACTAGAGAGAAACCAGTGCTCACAGCTGGTGATTTAACTACTGCAGGGAGCAAAAGCTCATTTTAAGATCTCTTAGTCCCTTTTAAAATTCCATTAAACCTAATATTACATGTGTAGTGAAGATCATCAGTTTATATTGCTCAATTATCCTGCACATGTTGTGGGGCTCATAAAAGGCTGCAACTCCTGTATTTTGGTTATTTTGAATCTATTTTAAGCTGCCTCAAACATACTGTTTCTTGATAGTCTCCCAGTTTACCAGTGTACCGCAGTAAGGTCCATATCCAGTTCCAAACAGGGTGAGAAAGAAAAAGAAACCACAGTTATATTTCTATTACAGACTTCAAAGCTCTTGAGGAACAGAAGCAAGCCCCAGAAGGTACCAGCAGTTGCAAGGGGAATAACTAAACCTATCCAAATTAAAGTATTGAATTTAAGAACCTAGGTACAGGAGGATTCTTCTCCTGTCATTGGAGAGAAACAGCATTTTTGGAGGAAATTCAGCTGTTAAACTTTCTACAGACTGTATATCAGAGCTGAACAATGACTCTGCTTCTAACTCAGGCATCTGAGGGAGCAGGAATTCCTGATTTCTCAATTCTTGATACTCTGGTTTTATAGAAAAACAATCCCATAGCTTCTATGATTTTTTTAACTTTTACATTAATTTGAATGAGCATGGGAGAAGTAGTACAGAAGCATTAATAACTAGACTAGTAATCACTGATTATGCTTCAGCTGGGTGCAGCAGCTGAAAAACATATCATTGTGTAGCTTATTTCAGATATGGAAATTATCTACTGTGAGTATGTCTGTCCCACAGGAGAATATGCCAACATTTGAACTTTTGTTTCACACACTCTATTAGCAGCAGGGCTATGATCAAGAAAAAAAACTCTTCAACAGCAATCCCACCCTCAGAAATCCTCTGGAGAACTTGTTGCTGAGAAACTCCGTCCTGGAGGCTGCCAGAAGCTCTAATCAGCTCATACATCAAAGCTGGAGCTGTAGCCTGTCTGCTCCCCCGATCCCAGCAAGAGTTAAAACAATTCTCATGGGTCAAACTACAAATCCAAGAATAAGCAAGAAAATATGCATTACTACACTCTGCAAGATTGTGAATGGATGATGGTGATCAGGACAATGCTTTGATGCTGCATCCAATACATTCCTACATATATTCCGAATCCCGCGTTTCTGTGGATTTAGCGTCGGCACAGCGAGCCAGGGGTGAAGGGAGGCATGTGGTTTACTTCCATGCTTCATGCCAGGCAGGCATGCTCACATTTTTTGCCTTTGTTGGCATTCAAACAGGGTAAACTGTCACTTTAACAAGGCAGTTAATTTATCACAGGCTGAAAGGGTAAACGAGACTTTCACAGTCAGGAGACATTTCTTCCTCTTTCCATTACAAGCCTTTAAAAGGTCACACGGTCCCAGCCAAGGAGTCACTATCAGCATCAGGCTTAAGGAGCACATGTGACTGTGGCTGTACAGCTCCTTCTCACTGGTTTTACACAAGTTTCTCAGATGTGGAGGTGGATTAAACCCCTAATTACACTTTCATCTTCATAAATCCATCCTAGTTAACCTTCTCAAAATAGTAAGTCATTCAGTTAACAGCAGAAAGAAACAAAAAAACCCAACCAACCACAAAACCAGATTGCTCCCTGAGATAACACCTTTCTTTTTTGTGTCTTGTGCAGAGTGAGAAGTAATTTCAAACCTAGACACCCAAGAGGCCACCCCTTTTCCACTTACTGCGGAGTGTATGATTAACCCCAATTTGCCTGAGGCCATAAGAGCACTGGGAGGCAGCCACTTCTGGAGCACAACAAACACCATGCCCAAGTGTTTGCTTGAGGATCCTCCCCATCCTGAACAACAGGTAAAAGTTGTAGGATGATCTGTGTGAATCCTTCAGTCTTCTTAAGCCCTATAAAAACCCATAAATTTTCAGGTAAGTGTAGATTTCCTTTTTTTAGGAATGCTGTTAATGATATGGGCTCTAATGGGGTTTTTTATTGCATTATTTTATTTTTTACCAGCTGTAGAATTTCCCTGGCAAGTGTCTTTATGAAGAAAGCAGCACTATCCCAAGTCCAACTTTGGTACTTTCACACAGTAAACATGACTTTCCTAAACAAGTAGCCAGCCCTACAAGTTTCACTGGGGCTACTTTTAGAAAATATTATTGCTCAATTGAGCTAAAGCAACCCTGGAATATCTTGTGTGAGCAAGTGGGACTAGAGGTCAATAACCTTGGATGTATTTTATTCAACACATCAAATAGCTGTAAATTATCCCTGAGGTGGGCAAGATTATGTCAGATAAGAGCTAAACTGTTGTGGTCATGCAGAGTTTCAAGACCCTGTTCCAAGTCGAGGCTTTTTGGAAGCCAGTGATTAAATGCTGGAAAAAAACATGTGAAATGTTTCAGATAATTAGAACCATTTACTGAGTGGGAAAGAGCATGAACTGCATTTTCTTAAGGACAAGCTAATGTAGAAGGACTACAACCAGCTTGGGTAACTCCAAAAGCACATCTTCCATGTTAAGGTGAGATGATTCCCGTGTGGGGTGGTAGGCAAAAGGACTCTTGCTGGTTGGTTGTTGTCTGATCCTTATTTAGCACATGCAATGAAGTGTGGCACAAAGGAAAATGAGGGGGCACGCTGCAGAAATTTTCTTTGTAGGCATTTGGGTGGTCAAAGCCTTGGTGGGGGGCTGGCAGTAAAAGTCAATTCTGGGGCAACCCTTGCTTTGCATAATGAGAACCTGAACAGCTGGAGGTCTCCCTGAAATCTGGATGTAGTACACCAGCAGCTTGGGGACCATCTGCAGTTACTTTCAGTCATGTCTTCCTCTTAACCACCTTAATGATCAGCCAGTATATCATCCAGTGGAAACTGCAAAATACCATAACCTAATTCTGAATTAGGAATTCCTGCATCACGTCAGTAATTTATAATTGGTTTACAGCAGCACTTTTAAAAAGATCTGTTTAGAAGGAGGTCCAGTTTAGATTAACACATAAGGAGACAGTCTGTTTAAATAATTTGAAAATTATTTCAAATCTCTGTCCAAATACAAGTGAAACACTTTTGGAGGATCGAGAAATTTAGTCACTTTGTTCCCCATTTCTCTTCACCTACATGTGTTCATAACTACAGACAGCTCAGATTAAATCTACATTTAAACTCTATGTCTGGATCTGAATATCCTCTCTCAAATGGTACAAACCACAGTCCCAGATCCAAACATCCAAGAAAAAAAAAGACAACAAACAAACATTGGATGCTAATGCAAATCTTGGGAACCGTGAGGAGTTCTAAACCAGCTCGCTGTAAGCCAGCAAGTGTGAGCTCAGAATTGAAGCTGAACTCTGAGCCACATATGAGCTATGGATTCCTGGGTTATTTGCACAAATCACTCCTTACAAAGTAAATTTTTATCACGTTTAGTTTGAAAAGGAACACGCAGAACCCAAAACACAACAGCCCTACAGTGAGTTCCCGACATAACTGGCCCCACAGGACTTGAACCCACTGAGAGCTCAGCTCTGGGAGGAGGCAGCAGGGTCACCCTCCCAGCCCAGGAGCCTCTGCCACCACGTCTGTCCTGGGCTGGGGGGGACACCGAGTCTGCTCCCTGTGCTGGAACACAGCCTGGCCTTGGAGAGGGGACACCACAGGCAGACTCGGCCACCCACCTGCAAATCCCCCAAAGCAGTGTCCCCGGCATCACCCCAGGAGGGAGGCTGGCCAGCTCTGGGCTGCTCTCCCACCTCACTTAGCATTCAGTGCTCTCACCTAACCTACCTTCAGTGCCAAGCAGTTATCTGCAATCTATTTCCATCTCCACTGATGTTGCCACAGGCATACTTGCCTTACTAAAAGAAATTCACCATTCAGACGCTGCCTTTTTCGCCCACAGCCAAAATACTGCTCTCTTGTCTACCTGAAAAGAGTGGGAACCATGGAACAAACGTTATTTTAAATGGTTCCGTAAAGATTTTGGTTTAAGGAGCAGCAATCTGCAAGGAATGGGTAATGGTATAGCCTGCATCAGTATGCTGATAGAAAATAATAGGAATATATTACATATACCATTTATACACGTGTACCACTGAAGTGTGCAAAAAGAAGAGTGGTGTCAAATAATTAGATGAGCAGCAGAGGTATTTATTGGAGAAGAAAGCCAAGCAGCAACCTCTACATCCACAGAACAAAGGTGGAGGCATGCGCACGTGCCTAAATTCTGATTCTAAATTCTGACCTAACAAATTCAGATAGAAGGTTTGAGGACAAAAACAAAAGAATTTTGCCACAACAAAAATTATCAGTTCTCAAAAACATTTTATTATTTCAAAACCTATTTAGAAATTATTCTATTGAGGAAAAAAAGAAAGAAAGAGAAAGTTGAAAATGTTTAAATAATAGTAAGGCTATTTCTTTCAGTGGGTTTTGCTCCAACCTCCCTACTAATCCTCACTTTACAACCCATTGATATGCCCACAGCCAGCTCTTTCTATCTCTTACAAGTTCAGCTCATTACCAGTCCTTATCACTTGACCAAGATCATTTCTTTGAGGGCTTAGTCTTGCAAATTACTGATATTCTGGCCCCAGTCTACAAAGCACTCGGAGAGACATTAGGCTTCAGTGAAACTGCTGATGGAGTTAGAGTTAAGACTTGAGTACTGTTTTGGATCAGGGCCAGAGCAGGTTTTTCTTCGAAGGATTAAGTCCTAAATCTCCCTCCAGAAATAGTTCAGTTCCAGTTTTTTTACCCATTGTTTTGTTCTCTGAATTTCTTCATTTGCTTTCATCTTTTGGAGGAAAATCAAGGCCTCAGGCCTGGTTCACTCATATGTGGTTGCTCTTTTACATGAGCATAATAACTTCAATGAAGTGTCTTAAATCAAATCTGGGAAAATGATTATCTGGGTGAATGGATGTGTTTGTGCACTGCTGGTTTCAGACAGCTGGTCACTAGGAAAAAAACCTCTTTCCCACTGTACAGTTGCATAAAACTGTACCAAAGTATAATTTTTCTCCTCTTTGTGATGAGAATGATAAAAGCACAGGGTCTTTGCCAACGAGATAATCACAAGCTCTTCCTGATAACAAGAACAAACCAAGAGGGCTTAGACAAGGAAGAGAGCAAGGGAATTAAAATCCATTATTCCAATGAGGTTTAGAGGCCTGCATGTTTTAGGGCGATGATTAATTTTTAGATGTAGCACGTCTTTAAAAAACAAATTAACAATATTTCTGGCAAAAATAGCTGAGGGAGAAATCTGTGGCATGCTAGGGAATAAATCCTCATTTATGTGTGAGGTGTTGGAAAATTTTGGTTTCCTCTGTTCGAGATGAATCCAAAGCATATCAAAGTCAGCCCTTCACATTGCTCCTGACATCAACTCCCATGGGATTTCACCATGGCTTTTTCAGTTTCAAATTATTTGACAAAATTTTCTGAGTAATATCTTGTAATGTCCACAGGGTGCTACACTTGATAAAATACCATTTTATGGCACATTGATGGGCAAAATCTGCTCTGTCCCTGCCTTCTCAAAAGGATGCAGGATGAGTGACGCAATCTCTTGGCTTCCATGGAGTTTCTCTCCATAGCTCTGATGACAGCTCAGTCTAAACTTCAGCAGGTGAGTGGATTTTCAGGTCACAGCAATTTTTGCACTTAAATAGAGCAGTAGAAAGTAATCACATCTCACTGCAGAGCTGGACAAAGCTCATCTCAGACAAGCTGTGTAACATAAAAGCTACATAAGGAGCAAAGCAAATCCTTTCAAAGTCAATCATGATTTAGGGGAAATGAATCATCTGGCAAAAGCTCCATTCTTTATTTATCGACTGAAATGCCTCTTGTCTAATCTAGTAAACAACACCACCTCAGCTTCAGTTTAAGGCACATCATTCTAAGCATTCTAAGTTCCTACTTTAATCTCAATAAAAATGTTAGAATTTTCAATATATGGTATTTTTATTAAAGATACAAACTGCTTCTAATGTAGTAAAGGATTAATGAATCCTGATTTTCTTCGATATTTTGAGCTCTTAGTTAGTTGCTCTTTTGCAAAGAATTATTACTTAACTATCCTAACAAAAGCCCAGGTGGCTATTGAGCAAGTAAATCTAGGGACATATTTCTGTGAGGAAAGAACGCTTCTGACTAAAGCTAATATAATTAAGGACTGTTACACACAATCCCTCAAACAAAATCTGCTTTGGTAGAAGGCAATGATAGGATCCATGTTAATTCTTTACTGTCAATATTAATACAATCTTGTGTGAGCTGTTCCTTCAGGGTATGTTTTAACCAAGACATGCAGCGAGGCAGCCTTCAGCAAGAAAAGCAAGCTGGGCTGCTCACAGAATAGGTGCATCTTGAGAGCATCTCACTGCAGATCAGGGGTATCCTGAATAATTTGATCAGCTCCACTGTCAGCACAAGTCCCTGCTAGAGCCAGGGCCCTGATAAGCTGCCTACATTTATTCTCCTCCCTGCAGATATGAGAAGATACCCCTGGTGTTGCTGCCAGATGGTTCCCAGATGCCTTCTGGTGGAAAGCAAGGCAGACTTTGACTGCTGGTGCACGCTGGGGTCTCGCCTCGACTTGTGTCAAAATACATCCGGACCTAAAGACTATTCCCAGGTTCTGGAATCTGGGTGTAGCCTAATTTAAGCAGAAAGTAAAGAATGGCTTCAAAAAAATATTTAGAAATCTCAAATTCTATTCATGTCTTGTTAAGAACTGCAATTAAAAATCTGTTTCTCTTCATGTCCCTCCTTACAGCTGAAAGTTACAGAATATTGTTGTGGCACCTTTCCTGCATGCAACACTTACAAGGAAAGCTGCTGCCTTTCATAGCAGCTGCAGTTCCCAAAATGACTTGAATTGTCTCTCTGTTCATAAAGTTTAAAATATTCATTGCGTTATTAGTCTTTTCTGCACAGTTTCAGATCAAATATCCATCTTGTGAGCTGTTTAAATACATTACATTAGAAAAAAAAAAAAACCACAAGAAGAACGCACACAATATGAAATTCCAGATTTAATCTATCCAGAAGCCTCCATAATTCACCTTCACTAGGTGTATGCTCAGTGATACATTTCTTAATTATATGATGCAAATGATTATTTTCCCCCTGGAACTCAGACTTTCCCACCAAGCCCCACCCTGAAGGACATTGTTGCAGATAATCCACCTAGGGAGCACATTCCTCCCAACAACCTCTTCCCGAAGCCATTAGGACTAATTAAGGCTATAAGTAAAGAGCAAAACCTGCCTGTTGGCAAAGACCACAGCTCCAGGACTACACTTCATATTCTTTGCCAAAGTGAGCTCTAGCTAAGCTCCACTAAGGAGCAGCACAGCTGCAAAATACCTGAATCCAGGTCAAACTTCAGTCTGTCTTCAAACCCAGCCTCTGTGTGTGTGCTCACACCCCCTTCCTTTCCCAAATCCAGGTCAAAATTCATCCCATCTGACTTCAAGCCCAGCCTGTGTGTGTGCGTGTTCCCTTTCCCACGTCCCCTGGGATGGCGCAGCGGAGCCTCTCCCTTATTTCTGCCGCTTTTCCGAGCTGCACAAGAGATGGTGAGGGGCACACACAGTCACCTTCCCCAGCACCTTGGTTTGCACAAGACTTGCAGCTTGTGCAGGGAGAAATCTCCACGCAGCAAGAACTCCCAGGCCCACGCAAGAATCCCATGGAGAGAAAATGCCGTGTGCTCATGCTCGTGCTAACCGAGATGAAGTAAAGGAAAGCCAGAAATCCCATGGGTTATGAAGGCATAGAACTAAAAATACTACAGGCTTTTGACACTTGTCTTCAGAGAACCCATTTGCAGCACATTTCTGCAGTCTGTCTGAGCCTGGTTACGCAAGGAAAAGAGTTTTATGCTGTTTCATTTAAGGTAGAAGTGAGCATGAGATAAAAACAAAGAAGGGACATCACCCATGGCCTGCTACAAAACTGCTGGAACATGCACTCACACACTGCTGGCCCTTTGGAACACAGAACTCCTCAGATTCTTCCTTAGTCAAGTCTTAACCTTTCAGAACTTAAAAAATTTCCTTAAAAAGTTGAGGTTTTTCACAGAGGAAAAACCACAGTTCATTAATTTTTGTAACTGACGTAGATTCTACTCAGCAAAAGTCAAACCAATAAATATTGGAGAGATAAATTCTGTCGCCTTCCATTTTTTCCCACTTTGCCATGATTTACCTGTCATCTCAATGAATGTATTATCTCAACCTTCAACATGCATAAAGTCTATTTTTGCAATAGCATTACAAAACCTTCAAAACTATTCACTTATATTCACTCACTGAAAGAGTCTCCCCATTATTGCCATTATCGAAGAATTTCAGAACTGCAACAGTCAATCCTTTCTGCAATGTAAAAAAGTATATTCTTCTAATATTTGAAAAACATTGGACTCTCCACATTTTCAAACCTTCAGCTCTGCCATCCAGGTCTTCAGAATAGCCAGAGGAACAATGAATTAGTTATTTTTCAACAATGGAGAAATGGACAACTTGGGACATATTTGAGTAATTACCTATTTTGAAGGATCAGTGGCCAAAACCGAAAACATGTCCTTTCAAAATACCAGTAATTGTTCTTCCATCTGAAAGAAAAATGAGAATATTGTTAACAATAATAAACAAGAAGCTTTAAGCTCAACATGACTCGACAAGTGGGTGAATCTTGGAAAGCAAAACTTTCGTGTGATATCTGAATTGTGTAGTTTCTACTCCAGCCTACTCTGCTTCTATCACAAAAATACTCCTGGTTTTCGACATTTATAGTTCTTAAAGAGGAAAATAAAAAGAAAGGCTTTTATTCTAAGAAACGATGCTGCAATTATTTTAATGATTTAATTTTTCACTCCATTTATAGGCGATTATCTTAGTCTGTTATTAGTGATTGGTGGAAGATTTTCCTATGCATAAACAAAGTAGGCCTTATGGCAATAAGTGCTATCTTTAGAAATCTATAAAAAAATATTTTTGTCTATTCCTGCCAGAAAGCATGACCTCTTTTTAATGATACAATTATCATAATTATTGAATATTTTTATTACAGTCAACTCATGTAAGCAAGCAGCTTTATAAAAAAGAATTACATAAAGGCATTGAAATACATAAAATTCAAGCTCAGACCACAGAATCCTAGAATAATTCAGGTTGGATGCCACCTCAGCAGGTCCTCTAGCTCAGCCTCCTGCTAGAAGCAGGCTCAGCACTGAATGCAGACCTGCCTGCCCACTGCTTCTTCAGCTGGGTTTTAAAAGTTTGCAAGAACAGAGTCCACAGCCTTCCTGGGTAGCCCTTTCCAAGTTCTGATTGTCCTCAGGGTGATATTTTTCCCTTTATGTCAAGCCAGAAGCCTACAGCACCCAGGTCTGACTTCAGGGGTCCAACCCTGCTGAGCTTCAGAGTCAGACAAGTTCCAGTGTATTCAGGGGCATGAGAACACATGACATGATGTGGAATAACTCATAAATTGGTTATCATCCTGGCACAGGGCTGTGCTAATCTCTCTACTCTTCCAAGTTCAGAGTATGCAAACTAAAATGAGCTACAACCAGCACAGTCACTGTCTCTGCTCAGCACCCCCCATGGACTAACAGCTACTGTGCCTTATTTACTCCCTGACAAACACAGGGGATGAAAATTACCATTATTCTACAACATTGGGAGTGTAGGATAATCCTATCATACAACAGTCTAGGGAGGCTAGAAATAAAAACATCTTTTCTGCATTTCAGGGATTGATACTGTCATTGAAAAAAAAAAAAGTTAGGAGATGTAGGACCCTGGTTTTAAAGGTGGTGCTTGAATGTAATTGTTGCTGTCTGAGAACAAGAGCATCAGATAGAAGTCTTTAGCAAGTGTAACTCAAACCCAGGCACTGAAACCCTATTGCAAACAAATGTTTCCAACACTTTTTTTCAGATATTTCCAATTCATCGACAAAGCTTTTCAGAATTCAAGTACTAAACCAGGCAGACATAGGATCTGAAGCTTCTCCACCCACTTCTTTTTAGAAATGCTCACTCAGGCAGTGTCACTGTCCTAAACAACAGAGATAAAACATTTCTTACCACGATTTGGCCACAGAGCTCCAATGCTGTTCTACTGTCTCAGCAGTTTGAAACCCAACACATGACAAAGAAGCCACTAATGGTCTATTTTTGGGTGGGTTTTTTTTGTTGTTCTGTTTCTCCTATGTACTCAATAAAAATATTCCAAGAGTTTTGGTAAGGTCCCTTTCTGGAAGGTTCCTCCCCGTGCCAGAAACTGGCTGGCTATCACATTTCAAAGCCTTACACCACGCAGAGCATGCGATGAACCTTTCCTAATAAATTCAGAGCTCCTGTGTAACAACAATTTGTGGTTGATGCAGCTATTAATAAATGTTTCTGCAAGTCAGCATCCCTACATACCAGCTCCTTACCTGGCACAGGAGTGGGAAGACACCTAAGGGAGTTATAAGTCTTAACAGGCAAAGGTATTAATTCCAAGAAATTACATAGGGAAGCTAAACGTCTTTGCTCCCTTTGTAAGCAGAGACCAGGATTTGCTGCTGCTAAACCAGAAATCAGGCTCTGCAGGTGTCCTGAGTTACCTGGAGGAGTCCTTCCTTTTCTCCACTAACAACAGAGCAGCACTCAAATAGATGAGTCTCCCTTCCTAAAATAAAAGCTTTCCAAAATTATGAAGCCACGTCCCCAGTTTTTGGTTGTTTACAGGGTAGTTAAAATAAAAGTGTCTTTTCAAGCTGGAATACATGGAAAGCAGGATTTAATGAACAGCTAGTGGTGGTTTAGCTCTGCAGATTTTTGACCACTTAACACAACCTTCCAATTAGCCATGTGAAAAATGAACAAAATCAAGAAAATACTTCAAAATATAGGGTGAGCATTGAATACTTGGTACAAATGAAAGATAAATTTGCACCCCATTAGGGAAATTTCAATGCATAAACAGTGTAAAATTGAGGGCTCAGTATGTTTCTTTCTATAGCATTAATCTAACAGCATTTTAATAGCTCAAAGCAGCACCTATGCCAGGTTTCTCTAATTATCATTCAGAAGCAGCTTGCAAGCAATTAGTAGCTTTAAATTTCTTGCTACCATCGGTAACCAGTAACTTAATCAGTGTTTTAACACAGTAGAAGGGTTGTAAAGAATAAATTGCTTTCTCTCTTGAACGCAAACATTTTTACATCAGATTATTTTCAGAGGTTATTTTTAGTTTGGCTGGATAGTTAGCAGAGTTTTGGTGCTTGTAAGATTTATGTAAATCATGGAAGAAGGTGGCTTAATGATGCAGATGGCACAGGGCCACGGAATGCACACACTGCCTGCCTTAAAAAAGACATAAAACACGTTCCTCTCACCATGGCATCCCCAGAAAACCTAAAAGGGTTTTTATCCTTGTTTCCTTTGAAAGTCAGCCTAGTAATTCAAATTTCTAAATACAGATTGTGCCTTTTAAGAGGTGCCACCCCGAGCCCCATGTTAAATAGCCATGAGCCTCTGGGGATGGTCATTGTAGTGAAAGGGTTGTGGTTGTCAGGGGGATTACAGTGGAGTTTAGCACTGGGGACAACAGTGGACCTCCTTAAAGCCGAGCTGTCTACCCCATTCAGGCTCAAGAGAAAGTGCAATCAAGCCCTTTATTTAGCTGCAGGTGATGGTGGTGATTGCCTCAGATCTTATAATAAAGCCAGACAGACCGTAGTTCACAATTAAAGTGGCCGTAAAAGGTCTTGATTGCAAAAGTGGGAGGAAGACAAAACCAGGAGTTGAGGCAAAGTTTCTTGAGTGAAAAACTCTTAGGAGTGGCACCTAGGAAGCTTTTCAGAATGCTTCTGTTGTGGTCTGGAAAGCAGAAAATTATCCATAGAGCAAAACTGCATACAAGATTGTACCATAAATACTTGTAATTTAGATAGATTTCTCATCTTCCATAAAAACAAGAATAAAAGCCACAAAGCTTCCTGATAAGTTTCATTACAGAGAATAGGAATGCCAAATTTTGACTCCTCCTGGAGAGGAGTCCCACACCTCCAGCTGCAGGACAATCACTTCTTAGGAAATAGGGATGGACCTCGAGAACTAAACCTTCAACACTTCAGTTGGAAATAGGACTTATTTGACCAATAGTAAATGGCTCCATCTAAGCTACTTAACTAAAATCACTTCACAGCCAATGGGAGGGAAAAAAAACAAGGAGGAGTGTGCTAAAAACTCAATGCATCTCACCAAAATAGGTAACTTTGACTCTAAGCAGAGGCAGGATACCTGTGACCAGTCCCCAGCTAGGTGAGAAGGGTTGTTGGAAGTAGATTATACCAGCAGTAAATTGTTAGGTGTACCTGAAACACTGGAGCCTCCACGATGCCTTCAGAGAGAGAGATAAGATGAAGTGAGAGGTAACTCCATGGACTGCAGAAAATGAGATCAGTAGCTTGGACTAGAAGTGCATTCAATGGCTAAAGGTAAATGAAACAACCCAGCCACCCCTGGCTGTTTTGAACAGGACACCGCAAGCAGCCACGCCCAGAGTGGGGACACCACTTACAGACACTCCCCACATATGATCTTCTTGTACTCAGGCTGGCCTCTCAGCCCATTTTCTGACTGAATCACGAGAGGCAACAGCATAAAGCAGCCTGTACACAGACACACACCCAGCCCATGGGCAGGGTGGATGGTATGGGGCCCCTCAGTTTGGCTGCCTGCTTGGAAATATCGAGCATGGAACCAGTATTTACAAAATACTGAATCGCCGTTCTCTGAACATCAGCCCGGTATGAGAGATGTCAGATTCCACATCCATTCATTAAACCACTCAAAGGATGAATACTGATCCAATTAACAGTAAGTTTAGGCAAGAGTTGGTGTTCTCAAAAGCAACAGAGAACTCAGGAAACGGGCTTAAGAATTCTTCATTAATACCATGACCTCTTAAAGACTTCCTAAACATACATCAAAAATTTTGGAATGCAAAGACCTTTTAATATTTTTTACCAAGACTTTTGTGTTAGTAACTGATGAACTTTTATGTTGGTGCTAATACCTAAAACCATTTCTGATCTCTTCCCTTTCAAACATGTTGGCATCTCCTTGTTTTGTCTCAAGGAGAGCAGTGAGCTGTTGTTTTGGTGTTTCAGTCTGGAAAATGACAGAAAAGTCTTAATCTTTCATTCTTTGCTACAAGGACTTCAGATTAACTCTGTCCTTTACCAGAGGGAAATAGAATATATAAACAGAAATCATCTTGACTGTGGAAAAGGTACGGATCTTTTTTGTTTAAGATTTCACCATTTAGAATAAATTTAATCCACACCAGCCAAAATACTATAAAATTCTTATAACTAAGCTATTTCATTTGATATATTCTTTCCCAGTGCCCATTTTCTCTGCACCTGCATGCATAAAGAGGCTGAACTGCAATCTTGTGTGACTGGAGAAAAAGTGCTATTTCATTCCTGAAACAGAGCATTCAAGTAACGAATGAAAAAAACAATGTACCATTGGACAGCATGTTCTTTAACCATGCAAGAATATTGCAGTTATATTCATTGTTCTAAGTTATAAGTTTCCTGTAGAATTTTTTTTTCTAGCTGAAGCCAAAACAAAAAATAAGTTTAACTAATTTTAAGTATTACCGCTAAGTATTTCGAAATGAAACATTTATTCTTTTAATCTTTTTCCTGACTACATCCCAGAACATTTAATGAATTTTTAAAATACATCATTGTTGTGGATGATACTACACTAATTAAGGGTATAGTACAGGCATTAGAGAACAGTGTTTCTTAAGGAGTACACTTCATTGTGTTCCTGCAGTCTTGCCATCAGTGGATACTGAAATAATGAACAGCTTAAATAAACCAGTGACTGCTTAGTTAGTTAATCTCCATAAAAATTACACTGTTACACTGTTTTCCATGGGATTTGTGTTTATATGAAGATGGGAACCCTGGGTAAAGAACTAGACACTTAATCTTAGGGGGGTTTTTTCTGCTGTTTTAATTACTGCTTTTTATTGAATCCTTCAAGCTGTGCCACCAGTTGAGCGGGGAGTGCATAGGAATTTAACATGTGCTTAAAAGATTCCTGAAATTGTGGCACCACTAGTTGCTTTTTAAAATAGGTCCTTTCAGAGTTCCTCACAGGATAACATGCTGGGAAATCTGGGCTTGTAACATCAATTTTTTTAACATTTTCTTCTCTTTCATTGGAGGGTATCTCTGACTGCTTCTCTCATTCTGTCCTAAGAAACTTTTATGTTGGTTTATTAATCCCTCAGTTACAAATGGTGCCTAAAGGACTTTGTTGATGCCCGAAACGTTCAGTGCACACACAAAGTCTCAGAAAGCAGCTCCCAGAAACTTTGACAGGTAATATGATAACAGTAATTAGTGCCCCAAAGCTAGACTGATTAGCAATAATGACTTCCAGATGAGGATGGATTACCCACCAGTGCCATCACCTCGTGTCCTACAGTCACAGAGCAGCACAGAAATGCTCAGCATCTCTTACCAGCTACAAATATTTCCTATGCTGCTGGAAGAGCTGATTTCCTTCACCAGCTGTGCCCTGAACAGAGAGGAGTCTGAGGCTCCTAAATTCCTTGACTGCCTTATACATAATTCAGGGATAGTTCTAAAAAAAGTATTTAGATGACACTAACACGTCAAGTATTTCAATAGTTGGTTGGGTTTTTTCCTCTAGAACTTGCACCCAAATATTTGTGGAGAAAAGTGGCAATATAAATCCCAGTGAACCATTCACTGAAACAGCACCAAAGAGAAGGAATACACTTAAAGGCAAAATTACAGAGTCCAAGCACACACTGGAGGAGAGAACAAATAGTTCAGCTCCCAACAGCCCTGGGTAGGCAAATCAGATTTGAGTTTGCAAGACTCATGGACAGCAGATCATCCAGTCCTTGTGATGCCTGAGGTGGCCACCTAAAACACAGAGACTAGACAAGAATAAGACAATAAAAGGAGGTACTTATTTGAAGGGCCTTCAAAGGCACACCCTGGGCAGGCCAAAGGCTACACCCAAGATGGACCCTGGGTCACGAGTTCTTCACACTTTTATAAGTTTGGTTCATTTGCATATCAGGGTTAATTTTCCAATTATAACCTCAGTTCATGATGTAATTACCCCAGGTTTTCCCCCCTCTTCAGAGGTTTTCAGTTTACACATTTTGGGCCTGGTGTCCTTGGAGAGCAAACCTAGAGAGGTTTGTTATGTCTGACCAGCATGAGAGAGCAGCAGCTCACAGGCCACACCAAACTTCAGCGTTACACACTGGGCAGTACAGGGTTTGAAAAATATAAAAGTTAAAACCTAAGGCATCACTTGACTGAAAAGTGTACTTACTACTTTTCCTTCAGGATGTTTACAAGATGTGTCACCATCCCATTGATGTGAATTGCACAGAGGCCATTCCAGCTGCAGAGTGCTTGGATGCACAAATGTTGGTTCCCTACCACACACCCACAGCCCTGGAAGACAACTGGTGGATTTGGATGGATGGAGAAGGACCAAGATTGTAAAATATTCCTTAGCCTGACAGGCAGTGGTCATAACACATTTGCACACAAACATTTGTCAGATTGATGTTAGGTATTATGGCAAGGAGGAATTTTAAGGGCTATACTTGCAGGAGGATGATGAATTATCTTTATGTGAGCCCCTCCCAGGCGCAGCAGACAGGAGAGGGGAAAGCACATTTCTGGGGAATTTATAAACATTACTGTGTCTCTTGGGCCAAGGTCCCATTCCCACAAAGCAGTGCATTGTCAAACCCTGTAAGGACAGGCAGACACACTCTAACCTAAGGAACAGCCCACGCTCAAGATTTACCTTGCAGTGCATTCCTGAGCTCGTTTAAACCCTGGCCTTGAGAATGGACTTGCCAATCTGAAGGATTTGGTAGGAAAGAAGTCAGGATCTGATCAGGCACAGATAAAGATTCCTGCTTAAAATCCATCCCAACCTATGTCTCTCCTTGATACAAGTACAGAGCTGCTTTACAGAACATGAAACGGCCCCAGTGGAAGAAATGGGGAATATGCCTGCCAAGACACTCTTCTGTGAAAAGGCATCCCCTGTCAAAGCCACTGCTTGTGATGCCTGGGGAGGCCACCTAAAACACAGAGACTGGACAAAACAGGAGAATAAAGGTAGGTATTTATTTGAAGGGCCTTCAAAGGTACACCCTAGGGAGTCAAAGAGGCTACACCCAAGATGGACCCTGGGTCTCGAGTTGTTCACACTTTTATAAGTTTGGTTCATTTGCATATCAGGGTTAATTTTCCAATTATAACTTCAGTTAATGATGCAATTTACGCAAGTTTACCCCCCCTCTTAAGATTTTAGTTTACACGTTTTGGGCCTGGGACAATCTGGGTGTCCTTGGAGAGCAAACCTAGAGAGGTTTGTTATGTCTGACCAGCATGAGAGAGCAGCAGCTCACAGGCCACACCAAACTTCAGAGTTACACACGGGGCAGTTCAGGATTTGAAAAATATAAAAGTTAAAACCTAAGGCATCACTTGGATTCAGAACAGAAGATGGAAGAGTGCCCTCCTGCCTCTCCAGGCATGCCATGGTGACTGGCACTGCAGTGTGCTGAAAGCAGCTGCTCCTCAGTCTCACCTCTTGGACAGACCTGTGTCTCCTCCCTCCTAGGTGTAACTATGCTCCAAACTCCCAGCAGTGTCTTGAAGATATTAACAATGGCAGCAATTTCCCCTTCCCATTCTCCTGATTAAACAGAAGGAAGGAGGCAGGAAAAAGACGAGAGACATAAAACTCCAGATGTTGTCGACACCAATATCTGGTTCCACCAGAGGATTTGAACACTGAAGCAATGATGAATTGCAGTGGGGTCCCTATGGCAATCCAGATTGCAATCATAATACCACTGAGGAAGAAGAAGGGCTAGCATTCATTAATGTGAATAGCAAATGAATTTATGACAATTTCCACTGCTCCTTTCAAAGAACATGGATACATCTGCAAGGAATTAAGATGACACACCAGAGTAGCTCATTCATTAATAAAGTCTGGGATTGCACATTTGTTGCAAAACTTGTTGCGTTTGTTACCAGTGGGTTTTAATTCTATAAGTGTACTTTATTAAAACCATAACACAAATCTCTCTAGCAGGAGAGTTCAAGCCTGTTTGCAGACTATTCTGTAGGTGATTCAATTTTTAGTTTAAACTTACTTTGGTGCAGAAACCGAACTTGTTCAGGTTTACAGTAAGTAGATATTTAATCATTACAAAATATGTGCAAGAGAGTTACAGTCACCCTGCTTTCTTTTTGATAATACAGCAATTATATTTACATTAACAAAAACCTGTTAAACAATCTCTCTGTGATCTGAGTAAGTGTGGAGGGAGAAATAACAATACCAGAAGGGCAAAACCTCAGCAAAGAGCAAACCAAGTAATAACATACCAAGTTGTGATGGAGTCAGAGCTGTCACAGCTGAGTGTGGACTCTCAGCTTGCCCATTTTTAAGGACAGACTCTCAGGACACGACCTATTCAATGGTGAGAAGAAACAAAGCTTAGCAGAATTTTAACTTGGGCAATATGAAGTGTATCTGTTGGCCATGTGCTATAAAACACGAGCTAACACCTCGCTCCTCTCCTTGGCAGTAGCTGCTGCCGAGCCGTGCCGCTCAGCTTTGCTCATGTATCACTGTTAAATATACCTGATAAAAATCTTGCTACTGCAAGGAACCCAAGCTGTGTATTTACATCTCTGCACAAACATGCCAGATGCCTGCTGAGACACAAGGTCTGCATTAGGACAGAGCACAGAGGCATTTGCATGTGTGAGATCCACACGGTGCTGTGAAGAGCATCACACGTTCATCTCCTGGGCCCCGTTTTGGCACCTCATGGAGCCAAATGGGACAAAATGTTGGAGCCTGGGTTCTGCAGGCGGCTCCACAGAGCACCTTCAAGTGGTGCTAATGGGGAAGTTGTACCTCCTTTGGCCACTCCATTAAGCCTGTCCATGTAAGGTTAAACACAAACAAATACTCGCAGGATTGGGGTCTTATTTATTCCATTAGGAATAAAGACTTTTAAAGAATAAAGCCTGTGTTGTGTATTTGATTTTTCTTCTATATATTGAGAAAAAGTGGAGAGGAAAAGAAGTTATAAATGCTTAGCTTACACTCGAGGAAACCCATCACAATAAACTCAGCGTTTCATGAGCTACCAGGGAAAATAGGAGAAAATGCAATATTAATTTAAAACAGCAATATTTCATATTGACTACAAGCCAAACTATCAGCAAAGTTCATCCATAATTTAATGACAAAGCTGCAATATTTTTTCACTGTGCTAGATTAGCGTAACTGAGCAGATTTATGTACATTGCTGAGAGCCAACACAAAAACATTTGGAAGATATTCTCTGAAAATTAAGAAAACAATCTGAATCTTTCCCTGTGAACCTTTAGTAACAGCTGCAGATATTGTGTTAACATGCTATTTATTGGGCAGTTTTTCTACTACTTATCAAGTATCCTCTCAGCTCCCAGCTGAAGGGCTGGAGGGAAGGGTGAGAAATAAACCAAGTCACTGATTTGCTTTTTAATGCAAGGATCCAGCTCTGACCAGATATTCAGGACAGGACAGGATATCCTGTTCTAGACCAATCCTCATGGCAGGTCTGGGCTGTTCTCCACAACAGCAGCAAAGATAATAGCTTTATCTATTAGTCCTGAGTTCAACAGCTCCTTCCTTACTGCAGGAATCGTACCACAGGAGTCTGTTCTCTCATCCACGCCACCAGTGGCATGATCTGCTCCACAGTTTGTGCACACTTGGACTCAGTTGCACAAAGGTGCTCAGAAGATGAAATGCCACTCAGTTCCACAGGATTCAGAGACTCCTAAATAACCTTCTGAAATCTGTGTCTTGTTTTTTCTTCTCTCATGACTCTCAACAAACCCCGTGCCCAAATCTTGTTTTGGAAGTTGTTGAAACCTACGAAATTTCCATCTATAATGGGATTTCCAGCTTCAAAAGGAACAAAAAACCCAAACAACGCACAACTTCAGCTCCTTTCCTGCTCATGTCTTCTTCACGTGTTAGCTGTCAGGCCTGCAGTGTCACACCAGTCCTCTCTCCCACCTTTCAGGAATCAAATGCCATTGGCTTTCACAAAAAAAACAACCTTCAGAAAACACACCAGCAGCATCCAAGGTGTAAAAATGAGCCAGTTTAATGTTAAACTCGATGTTAAGCAAGTAGCACCTCCAGACCAGGCAGAAAGAACACTCTGGACTTTGGCAGCACCTGGATATATCTTTTTAAGCCTGTAAAGTATTATTTAGTGGTACTTGAAATTGTGAGTCTTTCTAAAATACTTCTGTCAACTGTAACTGCTTGGATGGACCTCTGTTAATCAATCCTGAAACAGAATTCTGCCTTGACTTAAGAATATGTGGCTCCATTGGCATTTCAAGCTGTTCACACTCCTATTTCATTATCTGCTCCTCAGCCATCAAGATTTCTGGTGAAGAAGGGCTGTCCAAAGCTCAGACTGCAGACACCAGCTGACTACAGGTATTCACCAGACCATAAATGAAGCAAAATTCTTGTTGTGGACCATTGGTGGCATCTTCCTAAGTAAAAAGGGGTGCAGCCAGGTCAGGATATCAGGGGAGCTAAGCCAGATCTATCCCACACCATGCACCTGCAGCCACAGTTTCCATGTTCACAGCGTGGATGGGACCAGCCCTTCAGCAGTGACACATCCACCATGCCTGGGCTCCCCAAGGGAGAGGAGCTCTCCTGCTCTGCCCTGTAACAAGGCTCAGTGTTGCCCTTAGGGGTCATAAAGCCACAGACAAACTCACTGATGACTGTGGCTAGAGACACTTCAGTGCTTTGACAGCTGTAGAAAAGGAGCCTGCCAAGAGCAGTGAGTTTCCCTCAACTTCATTTCAGCCAGTAATTCCCATAAGACATCTGTCTTCTTGTTGCTGGGATTGCTCTTTCTCCTGGTGAAACAAGAATAATATTTTTAAATATACCAAAGTGCTATTTTCAAAAATTATTCAAGCTGCGAAACACCATGACTCACCAAGAGGCAAAAGGGAGAAATTTAAGACACTTGGCTCTGATGGGTGGGAAAGAGTGTTCTCCTGATTTTCTGCTGGATCAGGCTGAATTCAGACTGACAGCACACAGATCACCAGGGATCAGACCTCAGCATTGCTTCCCTTCTCCCAAATTTTCATAAAATGGAAGGGCAGAAAAGGAACCTCCCATCCTTCAGGCAGTCAGCCACGTGATGGACTTCACTCATTGATCTCATTACCTGTGCCAGGGTAACACCCCTAGGCACATTTTTTGATCAGCACAAATGGTAAAAGTATTAAAAAAATACACCACGTCAGCCAAAACAACCAAAAAACCATTGCTTGTGACAAAGCAAGGTGGTCCTTGATCTACAGGACTAAAGATTAAGGCTTTCAAAACCCATTTTGGGTAGAAAAAAAACCACCCCAAAACTCATCAACATTGTGAAACACAGTGAGTACACAGAAAACAAACAGCAGCTAGAGCACTCCTGGACCAGTCTTGGGTCTCAACCCTCCAAAACCTTTGCCTGTGTCCATGATTAGTGTTTACTGAATTCTTATGCCTTGGCTCCAATAAGAGACTTCAGCACAAGCTGACTGCGCAGCCACTGGGATTTTAATGACCAATAAATTATCTGCTGTTTTGGAAAAGCCAGTTATCGTATTTAATTTGACAGCCCCATGCAGGGTGAATTCCATAGACACAAAACAAATGTCAGGCCTCGAGACCAACGCACATTTCCCCAGATGCAAAATACACATCAGTTGCTCTCTTAGGAGGATGGAAAAAGCTAATCCCTCTAAATTATGCAAACCAAGCAGTGAGAGAAGCCTTTGCTTTTAAGAAGTAAAGCATAAACCACACTACTGCTTTCACATCTGCCTTCTAATTTTTTTTTTTTTTTGCTTTTCCATGATATGCAATGCAACTATTTTAAGATCTGCTCCTGCCTGCAACTGGCTCTTCTGAGAGGGAATTAGGTTCTCATTTCTCCTCAGGACTGCCACCCTGCCCCCTAAACGCTTATCTTGCTCCTGTAGAGAGGGACTTGGACCATGGAAGATCTTTTCCAATCCAACTTCTATTTAATTTTGCATGAAGGAAGACAGTGAGGGGGGAGCTTTTTCTTTTACTCGTCTGGTATCTCATTCAGATCTGAGTTGGAACAGAAACAGAGGAGGAATATCCACTGAACTCGAAGTGCTTTCCAGCTCTGGTTCACATCTGTTACTAATGTATCTTTACATTACCGGATAGTTTAATAAACAAGGAAGTAAGAGCTGTCCGGTGAATTCGGTCCTATCATTTCAGAACTTGACCCCCGGCTCTGACACGAACCTCTCGCAGAGGCCGATGTATTTACATGATTCGTTCTGCCCATTTGCAAATTGAAATAACACCCCTTTCTTTTGCCATAAGCCAAGTGGGGAAGTCGGGAGGAAAATCTCAGAGTAAAAAGTTGGTGCTACTGGAAAGCAGTGTGATGGGGCAGCAGCCCTGCTGTCACTTTGCTGTCACATGTGTCGCGACAGGGAGAGACCGGCTCTGCACAGGCTGGTACTGGTGAGCAGCACTGAGCGAGTGAGAGAGGGAAGGAGAGCACTTGAGATGTTAAAAAAAAACTGCGGGGCAGCCTTGGCCGGACGCGCCAGCAAGCGCTTACTCAGAATCCATGCAAGAGAACAGCAGCCGCTGTCCCACCTAATTAAAGGCTGCGGTACCGCCGGACGCGCCGATTACAGGGCGGCGTCCGTTCCTCTCGGGCACCGCGCCGGGCACGGGCTGCGCTCCCGGGACGCTGCAGCGAGGGACGGAGCCACCTCGGCCGCCCTCCGTCCGTTCCTCATCCCTCCCGCTCTGCTCCGCGTCCCTCCCGCTCCGCTCCGCGTCTCTCCCTCTCGGCTCCGCGTCCCTCCCTCTCGGCTCCGCATCTCTCCCTCTCGGCTCCGCGTCCCTCCCGCTCGGCTCCGCATCTCTCCCTCTCGGNATGCGGCGCGGGGGGGCACCGCACTGCGCCGGGCGGGCGAGCGGCACCTGCCCGGAGCGGAGGGGAGCAAAGCCCGCCCGGAGGGACGGAGCCGGCGGCCAGGGATCAATACCTGCACGGAAACGTGAAATAGAGCTGCGGAGCGGGGCGGCAGCTCTGCTGCGGGCGGCCGGGAGCTCTCGCGGGAGGCAAGCAGCGCTCTGCCGGTCCCTGGGTATCCCATCCCGCCGCGTCCTGAAACAGTTTGTGCCTCTGGCTGTGCGTGCAGAGTGAGAGTGATCTGATACTTAGGCAAAAGAAATCAGGAGCGTTTAGGCGTCAGGGATGACTCGGGACCGTTCTCGATGTAAGGTGTCTTTACTTTTTCTTTTTACAAGCGTTTTTCTATAGGAAAAAGCCTCAGACTTTTTTTTCAAGAAACATGTTTGAAATTGATTTTGCTGTAGAGCGAGGAGTGCTGACATGGGAAGCATCCTACGCCACTGTTAGAATTCATGGCTAAAGCGGGTACTTCAGCTCGACAGCAAACCCGTAACGGGTTGCATTCACACGTAAAGTTCTGCCCTGCTTTAAGGGGAGACCGAGTATTTGACGTTTTAGTCAAGGCTGAGGATCATCACCATCGCTATTGCCATGTTTTCACTGAAAATCTTAAAGCCTTCTACAATGACAGGTACGGTTATAGATTTTACTGTCCAGGTTGGCAAAATCAAGGTCATGCAGCAAAACTGTGAACATAGATAACTGCCGGGCTCGAAGTGCAGTACCAGAAACTCTGGCATCCTTTTGCTAACCCCATGCTTTGCTGAATGTTTATGTATGAGCTGAGGCAGCTTAAAAAGGAGCGCTAGAGAACTTTCTGGGTGTGGATTTGTTTAGGGCAGTGAGCAAGGTACAAGTGCGTAGAGGGTTTTAGGCAACTGCAGCTGAGTAATTGAAACCTTTTTGGAGCTGGAGGGCTCAAGGAAAGATTAGCTATTTGCAGGCACTACTAGTGAGTGCTCACAGCTATTAAATATATTCCACAAAAAATAATTCCTTGCATGTGGTTCAAATACAATGAATAGATGCAATTTCAGCTGAAAGAGAAAGGAAGAAATAAATAATTAGGAGCCTTGCAAGGCAGGTGCTTGGGGTTAAGTACCTTTTGCAGTCTTGCAGTGCCAGTGTGAAGCAAAGAGCAGCAGCCAGAAAGCTGAAGGTAGGTTCTGCACAAACAGTGCCAAACGTGTCAGTGGTGTTACTGCAATGTTTAAAGCAGGAACACAGCATCAATTATCATGATTCTTTAAAAAGAAGAGGAAAGGAGGGGGGCAGGCAGGGGCGAGGGAGAGCCTGGCTCCTTGCAGTTGCATCCTTGTGGTGTTCTTCCCCAGGCTCTGCACTGACGTCACAATGACACGGTGAAGCCGAAGGCAGGAGCTGGGAACAGTTCTTCTGCTTCACTTTTGGAAATTGAGTGAGTTTGCCACCACTGCGTTCCTTCCAGCATGGCCAAGAGTGCAGAAGTGAAGTTGGCGATCTTTGGTCGAGCTGGCGTGGGCAAGTCAGGTATGTTTGACTTCTGATTTTTTTCTTCTGCTTGTCATCAGGTGACTTTTTGCTCCCTCTGTGCAGACAAACTCTTTGTAAAAAAGGACATCACTGACCTTCTTGTTGTCAGGGAGTTTGGGATCAGGCCAGGAATTCTCTCTTGCTTGGATTTTCATGCTATTTTCTCTAGGTTCTACCAAATAAAAGTACTTTTATCACTTTTTTTAAGAAAAAGCCCAACAACAAACAGCAACAAAACAAACTTCCCAACTCAAATCAAACCCATTTTTCATGAAGTGAGTGGCAACATTATTCTTTCCTGGGGGAACAGAATTAGTAATATTCAATTTGTCTCTTCGTAGCGTGTGCTCAATGAAGGCATAGAATATTATGCTTCCTATCCTCTGTTAAATATTAGATGACTTCTGTAACAGTTGTAATTCTGGCTGATTTCCACAGGAAATTTTAGACTCAGCAACTCAAAGAAGTTTTGTTCTCAATGCTCTCCTGGGTTTACGTATTTACCAGGCAATTAAGGCAACACCATGAGTAAAGTTTGCATTTGTAGAGATCTTTTGAGGAATAAACAGAGTCTGGTGAGTTCATACGGTAGAGACACAAGGGGGAGGCATAAATGTTAAAAATCCATTTCTGCAGACAGCCTTTCCTCCGGTGAGACGAGGAGCAGAGTGTGAGGCTTGCAATCTCTCTCGGGTAGTTCAGGGGTGTTGCATTAACTTGACAGCTCCAGGACCACTCTAACAAGTCCTTGCACCGCAGGGATGAGGAAATGAGGAGACTGAGCCTAATCATGCTCCTCTGGCACTTTGGGAACTGCAAGATCCTGTTTATTTTAGAAAAAATCTGCACAAGAGAAGGCAGGAGATAGGATGTCCTGGTAAGAGCATTAAGCTTGACTCAGCTGCCATCAACCAGCTCCAGTTCCCCAAAGTGACTTTTAAATTACACATGCCAAGGTTCTGTCCCATAAATGTATTACAGTTTCACTGACTTGGGAATGGGTTGTTTATAAAAGCCCATTTATCCAGAGGGTGTTTTACCAGAACACTATCAGGGAAGTAGCTCTGTCAGCCATCAGGAAAACAGGCGTATGTGAGGCAGAAGTTCTTGGAGATTATACTGCTTACTCAAAGGCAATGCAGATTAAATTCACCTTTTTGAATAGAATGCCTGAGGGAATGCTGATAATATACTGGGATAAGTTTAAACTCTTCCTTCTTCCCTGCTGCGCTCACCCCATCCCCTCTTTTGTATTCATATTTCACTGTCCTGCCCAAGTTTTGCAATTTCAGTGGTTCCCCTTTGGGTTTATCTTACATTCAGTTGATGGTTTCTGTGGTTGTCCAGTCTTTTGGCTGGATTCAAAATAACGCAAGAGAACACTGAAATATTTGCAGGAAAACTGAAACACTAAAAGAGTCCCCTCTCCCTGGTTTTCTTAATAGTTTGAGAGCTTATATTTAAAAAATACAAAACTACCTTTTAAGTGCTCCGTTAAAATGCTACACCAGCATAGGAACAAGACAAGAGCCTTTTTTAGCTGTTGTATCCTTTTTGTAGACTTTGATATATACTAGGATAGTGTAAATAGGAAAAGTGTTGCCCTGGAACTGGGTGGGAGACAAAAGAAATGGAAAGCCAATAAAAACATCGTAGTCCTTCGAAGTCTTCCTCCTCTCTCCTTTTATTCCCTTGGAGATGCAAGGAAATATTACATAAAATATGAATAAGGTCCCCTCTTTTGACTGTGACCATATAGATGTGAATCTGTGTGGCAATGAAGGCACAAATAAGTGGGCAGCACAACAAGGTGAATTTAGTGGAGTGGAAGGACCACAGAGCAGCAACTGTGCCTCCCAGAATCTCCAGCTTGCTTATGAAAACCCCTCTTGCATATTCCCATAAAAGGATCCAGTTTCAACAGCTTGGCCAACTCCAGAGAAATAAGTGTGTGTGTCTGAGGGGGGTGGTGTCTGAAAATACCTATTTGCCTGTAGCCAACAGTAACGACAGTGGGAGCTGTGAAAGTGCTGTTCCACCTTTGCTAAAAGCAGAGCTGGACACAAAGCAGTCTCCAGGCAGCTGGCTTTGGTGGGCAATACCCTACTAGAACGGTGTTGGCAGTGTCTTTTTCAGTGTAACCATGTCATTCCCTGTCCCTGTGACCAGTGTGCCGTGTGTTGTGGAGACAGGAGCCTGTGGTCATTGCTTGCTGGAGCAGACTTGGCCAGACAGCTGAAAGATAAGCCAGGCTCTAGAAGCAAGAGCACAAGGCAGAATGCTGGAGCACACATGCAACGAGAAGGAGACGTTGGGTGATGAATAGGGCCACTGTAATTGCCAGAAAGTCATGCCAAAATATGGTCACTGGCTTGCTTTCCTGGCTCATCTTTGTTTGCTGAGGAAGAGCCAGGCATTAGGTTCTTAATCCGTGAGTGGCTGAAGCACCTGACAGCGTCTGTGAAGTTACAGACGCGCGTTGGAACGTCCTGGAGAGGCTCCTCTCCCGCTTCCTGACCCAGACTTTGGATCAGGGAGTCAAAGCAGCTATGGAGAAAGGAGTGCTGTGCTTCAGGACGTGTGGGGAACTAAAGCTGTCCCCCATGCAGTCATTAGACCTGTTAGCATTGCTGAGAGCTGAGGAGCATCCCCATCTCATCGTTAATGCCACGCATCTGTTCAAAGGGTGAAAGATTCCCTGCTCTGCAAAGCAGTCCCTTCCAAGACTCTCCCAAACATGAGGTGGGGAAACCGGAACACTGTTCACAAGTCTGAATAGTAGCTAGCATCTCAAAAGAGTTAAATCCATGGAAAACAAAACTTTACGCCGCTTTCTTGGTGCTTATCAAGTTTCCACGGTTCAAAGGTTTAAAAAACAAGCAGGAGGCAATAGCTAATGTGAGTGTCAGCTTTTCACTGTTCTTCTTCCTTGCCTGGAGAAGACCAGCAGAGTGGCTAATCCACTCACCTGTCCTGTTTTGCCCTTTTACTTAGTGCAGACCTAAACCTTTCAAATAGAAAAAGAGGAGCAGACCAGCTCAGAAGGAGGCACACAGGAGTTCCCCCAGCTCAGAGTCACACCGAGTGACGGGCAAGCTCATCAGGGACAAGCATCCCACCCTGCTCTCGTACAGTGGACTGGATGCTCCTCCATTCACCCTGTTCTTACTGTGTAAAAGCTGCATAAACATTGTTTTAAAACAGCTGAAAAAAAGCCAGATGAGGAGCTCTGCCTGAGCCAAGGAGCACTTTGCAGCTGCCTCACTCGGGAAGAGGAGGAAGTGCTCTGTGGGTGGGAAGGGACATTGCTAAGACCTGCTATAGATAACAGGGCTGTACCTCCTAATTTGGGCTGGAGTCAAGCAGCACTGAGGAGGAGAGAGAGCTTTTAAAGTCTTTTTCTTTACGGCCAAGAGGAGCTTGGATGGAGCAGAGAATTAAAGTTGAAGTGAATTGCTTAACCACTGCTGTTTAAATTGTTCTTTCACTGAATCCTACAGCTTCATTCCTATGGTAACAAAACTGAGGATTTCCTAAATAGCTCCTTTTAAAACTACAGTAGTAGCAATTAATAAAGACTTAAAGGCCTTGTTCTTCCGTGTCATCACAAGACACAGTATGTGCCCAGAAATCTAAAGAGGAGTGAAAATGTATGAACCAGGAGGAGAAAAGCAGGGCTGGATAACACTGCGTGGCTGATGCTCTTCCAACTCATAACACAGTTGACTATGAATGCTCAAAATACCTCTGCTTAGGAGCCTTTCTGTTTTGGCCAAAAAAGAGACAATGTCCAGCTGCAGCATGTGCTGTCCAACTTGCCTTTCTGCTGTGTGTGTGCCAGGCTGAACACTCCAAGTTTCTGTGTGAGCACGGGTGGTTTGCCCGGCCCCTGGCAGATGCAGTTCTCATCTGTCTGGATGGGCTGTGCAGCTGAGGAGTGGGACATGGAAGTGTGTGTGGGGGTTCTACTGTAGGTTCAGCAATGGGGAAGATCCTGAAGCTCTCCCAGGCTTCCCCCAGTAAATGTGTCAGCTCCTAAGCAAATCATTGCATGTGCAACCAGGAATGTGAGGCACAGGGCTGTTGTCACGTTTGGATCCAGCAACAGCCCGGGTGCTTCCATTTGGGCAAAAGGGTGACCAGAAACATGGTTTCAGTGAGTGTCACCTGGCAAAGAGCCTGTGCCATCACAGAAATGAGGATCTCAGCAGCTCCAGTCATTCTGGAGTCACAGCTGGGAAAGTCCTGAGCAGACACAGATTTGTATCTGTTGGCTTCTGCTGTTTTCCCATGTCTAAGCCAGGATGGGGGAACATATCTGGGAGAAAGATACCTGGTGGTGAAAGTTCCTACAGAACAAACTCAGGCAGCAGCCAAGCCAGAGAGTCCTTCAACAAATCTGTGGTTTGTTTTCGTTATTTGAGGGTATGTCTGAAACACACTACCAGGGATCACTTCCCGATTGCAGGGTCTGGGCACGTGGGAAACAGGACTGAATTCATCGTCACCCCACCTCCCATTCAGAAAACCCTGTGGGTTACTGGGAAAGAAGCCCAAAGTGATTTTTCTGCTTCACAAATCCCTGCTCATATATTTTCCCCCACTAGTTGCATTTCAGGGACTTTTGCAGAGGAAACATGAGTTATTAAGGAGTGATTAGTTATCAAGCTCACAGCTCTGCTAGTAAGGCAGGGAGAGCTGCCACAAGATCTTCAAAGTGCGTGCTACACCACCTGATGGTTGGAGGGAGGATTACTGCGATAAGGTGCCTCTGAAATCCAGAAATGTGGGTGGAAAGGGACTGGATTTTCTGTCGTGAGATTTATTTTTTCTTCTTTTTTTTTACTTACACTAGCGTAGTAGATCAGTTGGCTTTTTTCCCTTTGTTCTAAGGAATGGCAATGACAACCAGATGCTTAAGTGATTATTCAGTGATCAGGTTTAACACAGGTTTATTAATCATCTTGTATTATTGTGCTGGTAAAGTACTCATAAAACACACCCACTTTTTACATTCTCTGGTTTTACACTTTTCAGCCAGCTCCAGGTTCTCTGAAGGTACTGTGCATGTAGGTGTATAAGTCAAAGCAGTAATTAGGCCTAATTTTAAGATTATTTCTTCCCCAACAAGAATACAAATGTGTCCCCTTGGAGCAAGTAATATTGCAAGGAAACAATTGCATTGAAATGACCTTCCCAAACTCCTGTCCAGTGGATGATGTTGATGCCTAATTAGAGGGTGAGCCCCAGGTTCACCCATGGATGAAGTAAGTTGCATTGTGGCCTTACCACACAGATACAAGGTCTTTAGTCAACAGCCTTTCTCAAAACTGCATTTGTTGATTCTTGTCGTGCTAGAACTACAGGAACACCAGGAACCTGGGCCAGACATACAAACATTTGCTCTGCTTGTGTGTGTAACCTCCTCCCTTTCCTCTGCTTGTTTGCCCATCCATGGTTCACTATAGCCTTGCCCTTGGTGTAGTAGAAACCATTCATGCTCTGCTCGACATTTGATCTTCCTTCTGGCTAACCATGGAATAATAAAATGCAGGATTTCTCTAACCAAATGCCAGCGTTGTTCATTCAAGCGTAGCTGCTCCCCTGTTCCATCTCATTTAACTACATCTGACATCAGCCCTACCTGTATCCCCTCTGAGCAGCTGGTGGCAGCTGCTAGAGCTAAGTCCAGTCCTGCTGTTCTTTTTTTTTTCCTTTTTTTTTTTTTTTGTTTAGGTTGGGCTAAATATAGCCTGCTGTTTGATTGCTGGGGAAGGAATGCCAGGATTCAAGATTTATGTGTGCAGCAGGAATTCTTCCCTAGGCCTGTGCCTAGCCACCCCCTGCAGCTCTTGCCTTGATAAGATAGCTGCCCTGCCCGCTTGTCTCCTGCAGTTTTGCCAAAGGCAGCTGCAAAGCTTCCTGGTGGAGGCCCAGGAATGGTTTGTCAGGGCATGGCAAAGGCCTGCAGTGTTTGGGTCAGTCTGCTGTTCCCCACCAGGGCACTGGGAGGTCCTTTCAGAAACAGCAAGGTTTTTATTCTTCCACAAACTTGTTGTTTACCTCCCCGATATCTGAAGTCCCTTTGCCTTGCATCTGCTTTCCTGGCCTTGTTTCTTTTCAGCTGTCACCCTCCCCTTTCCCCCTGCCAGTTCCCCGGAGCTGTACGTGTTCCCTAGGGACTGCATAGGGGGAAATGGCTTTGTGCTTTACAGGAAAACTTTGTATTTACAGTTCCTTTCTCACCCTCCTCACTTTGGGCTTCCTCCCATCTCTGCTTCTCATCCCCATCTCCTTCTTTGCCCACACTGTCAGTGCATTGTGCATCATCAAATGCTCAGGGCATGAGATCCAGATGAGCTATCCTGGCAGCAGTGGTGTGATGCAGCAGAGAACAGTCACTCTGAAGTGGTTCTGTCCTGGAAACCATTCCTTGGCGTGGACTTTGAGGATGTTCCAAGCTTTGACTGCTCCAGGCAGTCATTGCATGGAGCCAGCTTTGCACAGGTTAAAAAGGGAAGCAGAGTTTATCTGTACATAGCTAGTCTTGGTCATAGAAGTGGGTAAATTTACCTATTTTGGCTTTGTGGCAGAGCAGGAGAAACAAGTTTTGTCTGTATTTCTCAAGCAAACTCTTTTTCTGCATTTGTTTTTGTGCCATCTTTGAACCTTGTACATTTACAGCACCCAAAAATAAATATGTTAGGTGTATGAAAAGCTAACACTGCCCTAAAGTAGGAGGATCAATGAAATGCTTTAGGCTCTAGCTGAGCCCTGGTTACAGGGCTGTGATTATCTGCTGGTGACTGAGGGTGTTTGTGCACTCTCACCCCACGCCTGGCAGGCACCCCCAGCGCTCTCCTGAGCAGGGGAGACAAAGAATGGCTGTAAGAGAGCAAGGGAACTGTGGCATCCTCATCCATTTGCTGCTTTTATTCCAAGCCTGCGTTTGCTCAGTCTCGGCAGTCTTTTATACACCCCCTGCTGCAGAGGCAATTACAGCTTTGGACAAGGACACCCCTCAGCTTCCCTTCCCTCTGCACAGGCAGTGTGAGGGGTGCTGATGGAGCGCTCCCCATTGCCACTCCAAAGCTATGGAACTCCCACCTCACAAGCTCTCAGCCTTTGCTGAGAGCCTCTCTCTCTGCTGTTTGAACCCACATTTCTTTCCATTCACCTCGGATCAAACCAGCCCCTCCTGTTTTCACTGACTCCTACCTCTTCCTGGAGATGGGAAAATAACCGAGGGAGGTGCATCTGTTTCTGTCCCCTTTTCACAGTTCTGAATGGGAAAAGTTCTTTTTATGACTGTTTCCCACCAGGTAGAGAGCGTTCACGCTGCTGGAGTGAGTCTGCAGCTGTTAGAGTTTCTAATGGATTTGCCATGTAGGTGTTGGGAAGTGCCATATATTACGGCAGTGACGCTGTAGATAACTCATATTCTATGCATACAGCATGAAAAGATGAATGGCAAGAGAAGCACGAAGCCCTGGGGAAGGAAGTAGTAGATACATTAAACATATGTGCAGCTTTAAAATGTCATAGAAATTGGCTGGAGCCTCCAGCTGCCTCTCCAGAAATGTTAGACAGTAGTCTGCGCTCAGGAATATGAGGGAATATGTTGAAAACCTCCAGCCTGGGTTTGAAAGCACACGGAGCTGCTGACATTCCTGGGTTGTTCTGCTGCTGCTGCGCTGGGGTCAGCAGCAAAGCAGCTGCAGACAAGCAAGAGCAGAGGCCTGGGGCAGTGGTGCTGCCACAGGGGAACTGCTTGGATGAGTGGCTTGAAAAGTTTTCAGGGTGGGAGGATGCAAGTGGGCAGTGCACAGGATGCACTCTCCCAGGGAGGGAATTTCTGTAGTGCTCGAAGAGCACTGTGGCTTTCCCAAGGGCTGTGGGAACAATGGCCAGCACCACGGCCCTCCTGCGAGGCAGGCCACTGGGACTGGCCTCAAGTGGCCAGGATGGGAACAGAGGTGAAAGAAGGGGGAGCCTGATGGTCCTAGGTCACCAAGGGAATTGTGACTCTGGCATTGCCAAAGCTCCTTTCCATGACTTCAGGGCTGGAGCTGCTGGGATCCAGCCTGGTGGATGGCTCCCAGGCTGGCAGCATCTGAGACCCAACCCCTGTCAGCCCTGCGGGATCCTCTATGGCTCTTCCACTGACATTAATTATTGACAGCAAAATAAGGCACAGAAGCAACATTTATTTTCATTAAAAACATATTTGGCAATCCCGTCTTTCACTGCTTCCCCAGTAGGGCTTAATTTCATTTTGACCCACAGGACCACAAGCACAAAAGGAGCTTGTCTTTACTTCCTTTCTCCCCTTCATGTGGCTATACTTTCCATCCAACTCTCCATCTAACTATAATTTAGTCTATCAGAGGTTTGCACAACCCTGGTCTGGAGAGCTGCTTTTGTCAGCAGCTCATCTCTGTCCCTGCCCTGGGAAACAAAAATCCCACTCCCCACAACAGTGGAAGCCAGTTAGACAGAGCTGTCAACCATGAGCTTTTCCTGACCTACCCAGCAATTGACCCAGAGGAGCTTTACAAGTGAGAACTTCAAAAGTGTCATTCAAAGCAGGAAAGTGTAAGGAAGAATTAGAAGCTAAAAGATCAGAGCGGGCTATTTATTTTTTCACTGCAGAATAATTTGGAAATTATTGAAGAGTCACCACAGAAGAATGCAGTATTAGACCCATGGGTGGCAGAAAAAACACACAAACAAAAAATCCCCACCAAACCCCACACTCTGTTGGACATGGGAGTATGAGTGCCAAAACAAACACCTTGTTAAGCAACCTCAGTGGCAGAGTCTGTGGTGCCAAGCACTGCTGCTTAACCCAACTGGATTCTTGTGGTTATGTGCGCTGGAGTTGGTTCTCCTCCAGGCTGATTTCCAACATGAAATAATTTAATAGTGATCCACAGTATGAGTTGATCTGTTAGATCTACTTCCAGGCAAAGTTTCAAAATAAGTTTATCTCCAATTAAGAAAATTTGACCTTTATCTACAGGAAGCATGGTAGGTCTCACGATAATACAGTAAGCTGTGTCCTGGATAATCAAACATTCATATACTAATCTTCAGTCTCCCATGGTAATCTCAAAGAATTGCATCTCATACAAGAATACTCTTTTGTCAGTGTTCAGTGTAATTAAACCAGTCTAGTTCTCACCTCCCACCACCACATATCCTCAGCATCACTTTGGTAATTTCTTGACAAATTTTGTTTGCAGTTTCTGACCTGGCATGTGAAATAACCAAGCCTCTCTCATGAAAACAAACTACCTCTATTTTAAACATACTCAGTATGACTGTTTTCTTCATTAATTTGCTATTTAGGACCTAGCATGAAAGAGGCCCCTGAGATTTAACTCAGTACCACTGTGGTGGAAATTCACATAGTGTTCAGTGCAGATTGGGAGGAGTTTGGGAGCCTGTACTATAAGAAATACTTCTGTAGTTTGGACAGGTCTTATGTATAGTTCTGTAGACTTGTAGGACTCCACAGAAAAACTCATACTCTATTTCCACTCTTTTCTGCCTGAAAAGGCAGATATATTGGATTCTCAACTAAGAAAGGAGCTTTTCCTGTTCTGTTTTCCTAGTCTCCCTCTACAGAATAAACCACCAAATTATACAGGATTTTCTTTATTTTATTTTCATGAAGAAGCCTCAGTAAAGTTGCCTTTTTCCTGAGCAGCTCTAGCAGCTACGATGTATATTTATCTGTAAAATCACATGCAGCCACTGATATTCATGGTACAATCAGCATCAGCTCTGGAGCAGGATAGTTTGGCATCCCTGTAGATGAGGCAAGAGACAGACCATGGAGAATGCAGAAGAACCTTTGAGCAGTTCCTTAAATTCTAACATTTTACAGGTATGAAAAGTATCATGATTTGCCTGCAGGTCTTCACACCCAGCTGGACAAAGCTTCAATATTGTTAAGACTAATTCCATGTTCAGTATCATAAATCTCACCTCACCTTACGTCTGTATCTAAAAGACTTTTTGTGCACCTAAAATATTTTTGCATGGCTCATTTTACAGCGTTTCTCCAGCTGCTAAACATTTACTAAATGGTGCCTTCTAGTAAGCTGTGAAAATGTTAATATCATCCAGTCTGAGGAACTTTTTTAGCACATCAGAGCACTGGAAGTATTACTTTCTGTTCCCAGTGCCACGGCACAGACAGGCACTGGCTGCAAATAGAAGCAGGGGACTCAACCTAGGAGAATGACCTTCACAGCTGGGTTAAAACAGTACATTACCACCTTAGATCCTACCTCTGGTTTCTGCACAGGAGGTGGCTGACAGGCACGTTCTTCAAAAAGGCAGGGAAAATACAGTGACCAACAGCAGGAGTTGGAGCAGGGCTTAGGCAAACACACTCATGACAAAAGTACCTCGAGGCTTGGTTGTGCACTGTCATTTTCTGTTCATTCCCATTAATGCTGGTGCTCTTGGTGAAGGTTAAAATGCTTTTGTTGTGGATAACACAACAGAGGATTGAAAAAAGGCTTTAGTTTCAGGCATGAGCAATCTGACATCATGTGTTAAAAGTACTAAGTCATCGTGCAACTCCAGGGCTTCTCTGTTCACTTCAGCAGGTGACTCTTAAGGAGTCAGGGCTCTGCAGTCCTGTCACAGTCTAAAGGTATATTCAGAACACTTCAAACCTGCTGATTGCAAAAGTGCTCTCAGATCTCAAACTGAGATCAGAAATAAGTTTGCAGGCCAGTCGTGAACAGAGGATGCTCAGGGTGACTCCCAGAGTGCCAAACCAGTGAGAGTAGTTCTGCACCTGGGTCACTTTGTAAGGGCTAATCCAGTTGCTCCTCTACAATTTTTGAAGAGTCTTAAGGATGCTTTTAATGATGTTACTCTTGTATTTGGAGAACAAAATGAATGTGGTGGGGTTTGTTTGGGTTTTTTCAGTGTGAGTATTGACCTGTAGAAAAACTCTGTGCTCCCGAAGCTTGGAGCACAGAGTGGCATTCTCGAGTTCCCAGTTGGATTGCAGGCTTTCTGAGGAGCAAGGAGTGTTCCAGTGAAACCCACAAAATAGCCTAGAAAAGTGCATGAATGCATGGAGGTGCTAGGTCATATGGGAATGGGGACTGTCTCTTGTATAGTGCCTAATTCCACCTTCAGTTTATCCCCGTGCCTCTCAGCACAACACCACAGCCACGGCTTCTAAAACCAGAAAAAACTAAAACTAAAGTGCACTAAACAATAAATAATGGCACTAAAACAAGTGCTGTTCACCACCTTGCTGTAGGAGGACTTACGCCACCTGTGTCTCCAGAACCTAAATCACAGCAGCTCCCTCAGCCCGTGCACTTGAAAGAAAACCCTAAATGTTGCCTAATATTGCCTAAATATTGTCTAATATTGCCTAAATATTGTCACACAGGTGGTGCACTTGGCACCACACTTCAGTATTAGACAAGCCTGGAGTCTGGGCTGTCTGTACTGTTGCACTCTGCAGCCTCTGCAGGGTTTTCTACCCTGCTACTCTCAGCAGTGCAGAACCTGTCCAGTTCTAGGTACCTCATGAACACTCGAGGGTTTTCTTCCTCACTGAATTTCCCCAGTGACAAACATTTAATGTCCTTCATTGCAAGGGAGTCACAGTAGATGGCTGCAATAACCCTTCCTGACTTGAAAAATATGGTCTTGTTGACCATGAGGATATTAAATTAAGAATCTTTCCCTGGTGCTTAGTGGATCTTTTTTTTTTCTTCCTCTTGAGCTAAAACACTGCCATAGTCATGATCCTCTCCTCTGGGCCACTTCCCTGTTTCTTAGTAGTGTTTGTGTTCTATATATCTTCTTATTGCTACACACTAACTACATGGAGCCCCCTCTTCATTTTATGAGGCAGGTGATCTTCGTAACACTGTTAGGAAATCTTTTTTTAAGATTTAATATTAATTATCTAAGAAAAAAAATTACATAACTTTCTGTATTTGTTTTATTTAACATGTAACTTTATGGCACTAGGTTGAAAGCATTTGCCAAGTCAATGTTTGGACTGCACTGCAGGGATGTTAATGAGAACATCCAAATTTTATGCATTTGAACTCATTAGAATGAACAGCACAATTTGTGCAGCAGTGGCTTATTTGCCAGAACAGGGTTTAACAGGAGCACAGAGAAGAGCAGAATACAAATGCAATTTTTTCACATGGAGATCAGAACAAAAATACAGAGCTTTCCAGTCAGTATTTTTACCTCTGAACAAGGTGTAAGATTTGAAAGCACACTGGCAAATAAAGACCTTGCACGGAGGAGATCTGCACAGATCAAAGAGGAAATCTGGAAGCAGTCAGTTTTAGAAAGACAAACCTCAAGTTAACACTCTTGGAAGATGAAAAAGCAAAGTCACAGAAGGTGAGCTTTAGTTACAACTCTTCAAAACTAGATGAAAATTTCAGAGGGTTATTTTCAAAGCTAATAAAGAACATTAGTTATGGAAAATTAGAGATTAATTCAAGGCTCCACAAAGTGCTAGACTAAATAACCTTGTGCAGTGTCCTGAACAGATGCTGTGGCCCTCCCAGATAGGAGATTGATACGTGAAAATAAATGAAAAGGCCTGTGTTTATTTCTGTGGGCTTTGGAACAGGGCCATCAGCAGCAGGATCAGTCGTGCCATGGACCGTGCCCGCTCTGCCTCCTCCCAGGGAGGAAAGAGGATGTCTGGGGTGGCCCCACAACCAGTGCCAGCAGACTCTCAGAAAGTAATAGAATGAATTGAAAGACAAAACACGGTTTAAAAGCAAGCATTGTAAGAGCAAAAGCATAGAGCCAGGAGAAGCGTGGTGTGCTGTTTCCTCAGTCATAGGTGCTGCATTGTTCTTCATTCAAAATTTGGAGGCCTTCCTACAAATTCCCTAAAAACACATCATCTGAAAAAGTTAAGAGTTCACACATTTTTTCCACCCCTGCCTTGCAACAACACTAGACTTTATAGACTTTACATAGCTCAGCACTAATACACCCTTGCAGTAGCATGGATTTCACATACTGAGGGCGCACTGGATAAAACCGCAAAGGAACTGATTCCAAGGTGATCTAACCCAGGAGTCTAACCCAGACCATTCCAGCTCAATCTAGACCCTGACTCCTTGGACCAAGGACTCTTCCTGCTGTCTGAATTACTCTGACTGCCCCTACCAGCATGTTATATTTTTCAGTCACATAGTACAGGCTTACCACAGCCTTCTGTCTTCATCTGCTAGATACAAGCACTTAGTCGAAGGCTTCTTATCACAGGACAGCAAGAATATGCCCACAGTTACAGAGATTTTCTGTGAAATAGCACTGTGGTACTTCTACATGAGCCTGGCTTGGGTTGCTCAGAGAAGAAAAAAACCAAACCAAACCAAACCAACAACAAAAAAAACAAAAACAAAACAAGAAAACCAACCAACCAAACAACAACAAAAAACCCCCCACAAAACCAAAACAAAACCAAAAAAACCCAACAAAAAACCAAAAAAGAGGTGGTTTGCTAAGAGCTTTGGCAATTAAAATAATGAGGAGACAGCGCTAATGACTAGTACACAACATGTCAGGATCATAGGTTCGATAACAGGAGCTGTTCAGTTGTGCTGCCTCTAAATTCTGACCTGTGTGAGTGAAGTCAGTGGGGCTCCTGCATTTCTTTCTCTGGCAGGGATGAGTGTCATCTGTCAGGATAAGCCTCAGTTTTCAGTCTGACAGGTGGAGCTGGAAGTAAAACTTCTTAAGGTAGCCTTAAATAGTGGTAGGGTAGTACCAGGGCCCTTCTGAGTTTCTTAGGATGTTGCTTAGGTTTAACTATTCAGACTTGACGTTTCCATGCTGGGTGTCTGCTCCGGGGTGCTTTTTTTACTGGAAGATGTCTGCAGAAGCAATACAGACATGTCTAAGAACAAGGTCAGGAAAACAAAAAATAGCTGTGTGTCTGTGTTAAAAAATATTCTTGTAGCGGCTTTGCCCAGGTGTTCTGGTATTATCAGTCCCCAAAGCAGGAACACAAAATATGGCAAGAGTGGGGTCAGCATGTCAGCAAGGGAATGCTTTTTCTTTGCCTCTGAAAGTGTACCTGTGTTTGGTAGCAAACCAGTGCCTCTGGAAGTTCCAAGCTGTGTTTCACGTGCTGGAGGTAGGAGTTAAATTTTCCTCATGAGTTTATCCTGCTGGAAGACATTCCAGCCCTAGATAAAGGACACTTTCTTTCCAAGAAGCTGTGTAGGGAAAAAAAATTGGGCACAGACACTCTGAAGAAGTAACGAAGTGCACGGGAGACAAAAGTCCCAAGAAATGAAGAGCAAACAGCAATTTAGGATTAAGTTTGCCTTTCCATTAGCTTATCTGAAACAGAGTTGTCTCGGGAGGCAGTTCTGGAAGCTAAAAAAATGCAGCTCCCAGCCTCAGAGATTAGTGGCAAAATCTCAGTTGCTTTACCTCATCTCTGCACATCACTGTGAAACTTTCTCCCCTCCGTGCTTGGGCTTTGATGGAGCTTTTTACACTCTGCATCTTCTCTCCATCCAGTGCAACTAGAAATAAGGAGAGAATCCAGCTCACCCAACTGAGCAGTGTCACAAACCACTGGCAAAGGGATATCTCCCTCCTGCTGCTGCCTGCGGGGTGCTTACACTGTGGGGAAGTGGAGATCTCAGACCAGCACAAAAAACCCTCGTCCCTGAGCTTTGGGTTATACCTCACTGGTCCAGGAGAAGATTTAACTTCAATACAGTCAGGATAAACACATAGGGAGATGGATAATATGTGCACACACAGAGATAAATAGATAAATATATCTAGATATATCTATAGATATACAGAGATATATATATATAGGAGAGATATGTATCTCCCCAAGCCTCTCGTGGCTGTCAGGGTTGGTGGCCTCATGTATCCGCTGTCTTTTGAGCACCTTGGGCAGAGCCTGCAGTCCTGCAAAAAAATTCCAGTTTTCAAGTGGAACAAGGGGTTTATATGGGCTATTTATGAATTTAAGAAACTAAAGGGCTGAAGAAAAAAAGCCTGCCTCCATAAGGGTATCATGTATTTTTCTATTTTATCTACGTCCTACATAGAAGCCATTCCAGAAGAGTTATTTTTTCATCTACTTCAATTGAAGATCAGTTGCTTGCAGCTTCTTGATTTTTATTTTTTTTTTTAGGCTTTTTAGTGCCAGGCTGGAATACCATGTTCAAGTGAGGACAGTGAGCAGCTTGGGAAGAAATTCTGGGTATATACCATGCAGCAGTAGCCCCTGAAACCATTGTCAGTGCATTAAACTAATTTTGGGTGTTCACCTTACTACTAGATGTTTGTCTTAGCTAAATGCTTGTAAAAATCTTGAAAGAATCAGTGCCCCAAATGCCTTCCCAAGGTTTAGCACTTGCAGGGCAGAGAGGAAGCCTTTGTTTATCCCCAGACTCCAGTTCAGGCTGCCCCAAGCGATGAGTGTGGGGCACTCTGTGCACTGGCATTTACATCAGCTCAGCAGGACACGGCTGTTCAGCTGTGGTGGGACTTTATAGCCTGTTTTATTGCAGCAAGGGCAGCAGCGTGATGAATCTTTTAAATAAATCTCCTCTGATGGATTTGCTGGCGCCTTCCTTAGATTAGGGATGAAAAGTATCTCACTGTCAAAGCTCAACGCATTTACCACCAACACGGGCCCCATCCAACACCATTAGTGCAGTTTTAAGTAGGGAAATTTATATTAAAAAATGCATTTGCTCTGTGGGGACACAGCATAGATGAGCATTATGTGGATGCAATGAATGACACAACACTGACGTGAGTTTTTCTTTGGTATTACCTGAAGTCAGAGCCTTACACACAACTCGATAATTGTCTTTTCTGCTGTGTTTTCCCCACAATGCAACAAGTGAATAAATGAGTGCTCTGGAGTTCGTCTGCTGCTGAAACAAGCTGTGGGGGAAATAATTTATTTAAGGGCAACTTCAATTTCATCTTCACTCCGAAAGTGACTTTAATGCAATTTTTCTTTATAGAGTAACTTCCTCTGCCCTTCCCTCCACTTTCTGCTGCAGTGCTGCAATACTGAAGCAAACTCTCTGAATGGCATTTTCCACCTTGCCCAAAACTGCCATGAGGAAAAATCTGTTATCCCAGTGAGAATAAGGCCAATTTCAATTTTGCAGAACCCTAAAACCCTGGGAGTACGTTCACATTTGGACTTTGGTTTGTGCATCACTAAGAGAAAACCAGGAAAAAAGAAAAGGCATGGGTTGGTATGTAGTTCTTGATCCTCTATGTCATGATATCTCCACTAAACTGCACCTTCTTTGCTTAAGCCCTTAGTCTGTGGAACTGAAAACTTAGCTAAAATCTATTTACAGGGCAGCATCAGCAGCCTATGCAAGTGTTAAGTTAATCATTCTGACTGTTGCCTGGTGCATCTGCGGGGTGGAACAAAACCCCCCTTCAGCATTTGTCCCTGTGCACGGGTGTTTAAGGGTCTGAAATTCCCTGGGTCTGTCCTAGGCTTTCTGTGCACTGTTACAAAGGAGGTTTTTGATGGATTGCCACTGCCTCCCCTTAGTATCTCTTATTTTCCTGTTGCCTTCAAGATATCCCTTTGCTGAAGAACAGTGGGGAGGGGGTCTCACAGCTCTGCTGCCTTTCCTGGGGACACATCCTTCCACACTGGCTGCCTTTGTATCAGACTTTTCCTGCTCAAACCTTTGCTTTGCTCAAGGCTTTGCAAAAGCTGCGTTAATTCATCATTTCCCCTGTGGCTTGCAGAGGCATGAAATTAATACTTATATTAATCTGAGGCACATTAATTTTACACCTATACCAAGTGATAAAAGTCTGATCTTTAGCAAATACACAGGAGATGTCCACAGCTCTAGAATGTCACATTATTTTTCTATTTCCTTCTGGAAGCTTTCCCTCAACATATTTCCATATTTTTTTATGTGAAAAACATACAGGTGAATTTGAGAAGAGCTTAAGCCTTTCTGAGCAGTGGGCTTAAAATCTGTTTAGAAAGGAAAATAGTTAATTGTTTTACTAGTTTGATACAGAGTGGTTTGTAATTTTCCTCCTATGATACAGGGAGACAGCACCTCCCTGCCTTTTTCCATCTCCTAGGGAATCATAATCTGACTTGTGGTGTCATTCATACCAATTCTCATGGATGTTCCCAGCTACTCCCAGTGAATTTTAACTGGTAAAGAGAACAGTTTTAATATGAATTAATGTGAAACATAATTCATAATTTAATATGAATTCAAGTGCAAGGATCGTGTTTATGTGCACAGAGCGAATGAATGACAGCTCCAAAGTCCAAATGTGTCTACACCAACAGTTAATTAGCAGCCAGAAAAAATACATACATTTCAATATTTAACCTTGAAGTCAGGCTGGTGTAAAGGTCTGAAGTAACATTACAATGTTCTCCAGTAATTGTGTCTCAGAATGAACCACAGTGAGCTGTTGTTGACAGCAAGAGACTTTAGTCCCAGTTTTCCAGCATCTCTTCCTAATTCTCCTGTTGTTTATTATATAAACTTTGAAAAGCTCCCATCAGTTTGGAGTTACTTCCCATCTTATGCTGAGATACGAGGAGAAGGTTTTATTAAGCTCAGAGAAATGCTTAAAGTTATTGTTTTGGGGCAGCTATACAAGTGCAAAGTGTGGATGACAGGGAAAATCCCCTGGGAATAGAGTAAAAGAAGGGGAAGGTGGAAAGGAATTCCTGCACTCCTATTTCAGCTGTTAAGAGTCTTCTGTTTGTGTCTGAGGTTTCAGAGCACACCTGCAATAACATTTTCAAACGTCTCTGCATAATCAGGGTGGCTGAACACTCATCTCCATGGGCTTTCAAACAAAGCTGAGATCCTCAGTGTGTCTGCTGCCATCAGTCAGGGCTGCAGAAAAGGCAGCAAATGTCAAAAAACGTTGCAGTTAAGTCATGAGAGATGGCAATACTTTTGTGGCTAAAGGAGACTGCATCTGGCTGTCAGCCTTCCAGATGATTTTAACTGCACTCAGCTCCACAAATCAAAAAACATCTTGAGTTAATCTATTGCAAAGGTCTCCATCAAAGAAAAACAACCGAGTGGCACTTGAAGTCTCAGCACAGGTATTAAAAACAAGCAAACAAAACTGGCACAAAAATACTGTTTTCCTGACAGAGGACCCCTTTCATCACAGTCACAGCACTGTGGGGTAGTTTTTCTGAAGGCTGAACAGATGAATTGTGTCTTAAAGTCTGTCATCTAGAACCTTGTGCGACAGCTTGACCACACAAACCAACGCCAGTGAAATGGAGAGCAAAATCTGGGCAGTTGCACTTCAGTTTCCTGTGATCCTTAAGTTACTGGCTTATGTTTCATTCTGCTTCTGCCTGGCTCCTTTCTTTTGCAAGGACACTTTATCTGGAAGGCACAGCACTGTGCTGGCTGGGCCATCCATAAGGTGTTCTTTCCCCTTGGAAGCAAGGCTATTCAGCCCTTATAAAAGAAGATAACACACAACCATGCTTATTCAGAAGTCTAATAAAATTTCAAGCTAGAGCTATTTGAAGTGTTGCAGGTTTGTGGTTTTGGTTTTAGTTTTGGGGTGGTTTTTTTGTTCATTGTGGGGGTTTTTTTGCGTTTTATTTCTCTTTTTTTTAAACGGTCACCCAGATTCCTAGGTAAAAAACCTTACCTGTCTGTAGCCAAGCAGCAGAAAGATTTATCTCACTGTAAACAAATACTTCTGCTACACCACTGTGCTTTAAAACATCCTTATCAAAACCCCTGTGGGACCACAGTGTTCTTCAAAGGAGCTCTACCAACCTGAGCACTGAGAGTTGATAATTTTAAGTCTCTCAGTTAAAAGGGGCATTAAGTCACTAAAGGTGTGCAGCCACTTGTGCCCAAGCCCAGGGTGGCTTACTCTGAGGAGCTGAGCTGTAAGACATCCATTGCCTGTGTCCCTGTGTGCCATAGGAGATTATCCAGACATCCACTGGGTGCAATGATCCACTCCCCAAGTTTCATGATGCTTTATGTAGAGCAATCCTAGTTTTAATGCAAGAAGTCCCATGTCTCCCAATGGGGGCTGCAAGCTAGGAAATAAAAGTCTGAGGGTTCTCTCACTCCTTGTGTGGTCTTGGCAAGTCACAATCGTTCACTACCTCAACTTCTCCCTGTCCCAGAAGAATACAGTACCTTTTAATTTCCTGCTTCCTCTTTAATTATGGCAGGACCCAGCAAGCCCTGGCAGAGATGAGAGGGTTCTCTCTGCTGTTTGCTAGAAGGCAAGCAAAAGATGTGCAAAAATCAGCTGATGTTTGTTATAGCAGCGAGGGCCATGTTTGCAGTGCACCATATGGATGCAAAGTTCTCGTCTGGCATAATCCTACAAGCAGATGCCTGGAGAAGCAACTGCTCATCTGAAGTTTTTTTACTAGAGGAACCTCCCATTTCCTTTACTCCACAGCCTCCTCCTTCTCTAACATATGGAAGTTAAATGTAGTTATGACTCAGGGGAATGTTTGTCCTTAAATGTAAAGAGCTTTCCCTGAATGCCCTTTCTGAGAGGAGTTTTCTTTGTCACGTTTCTTAGAAACCATTTGCAGAGTTTCTGTGCTTCTAGAGACTGTATTTTATCTGCAGCAGGAAGCCACTTGCTTGCACTAATGTTATGATTTTGGGGACGAGTTTGCTGATCATCAGGGCTGGCTTCAAATAAAAGCTTTTAATACCAGCCCAGCAGAACAGTTTTGTTCTCTCCTACTTTTTTATCTGCAAGAAACACTGTGGAAGATGCAAGGTAGCCCTAATGGGAAGCAAACTTCTTTCTTTGTTTGGGAAAGACTAGTCAAACAGCAGCTAGGACAAAGTGAATGGTGTAGTGCTTACCTGAATTAGTTTGGGGTACCTGTGTCTTACGATGTAGTTGTCAATTAGGAGTAGATATGTTTGAAAACCAATGACTTGAATTCAAATTTTTTTTGAATTAAAATTTTGTATCTGTCAGAGATTTCCTGTACAACCTTGGGTCACTCACTTCAATTCTAACGTAACTATTAGACTAGAAGTTTACTTCAAAAAAGCCTGGGGACAAATAATTGCTTTTAGAGCTTTAAATAGTTGAATACCACATCAGTGGGAGGCTCCACATGTAAGCATGTCAGTTTGTGTTGTAATTGTGTAAAAATGGTTGGGAGTAGATGAGATTTCTTTTGCAGCCTGCTTGGCCTCCAGATTAATTTTCTCTGAGTCTATTTTAATGTCAAAATCAGTTTCTTGTAAAAGAAAGGGACCATAAAGATCAAGTCTGAGAAAAACATTTGGGGGTGTGAATATGTGAAATGCCTCTGTTTCTCAGGGGAGAAAAAGCCATCAGTCAGAATATTTTAAGATAAGGAGGTTTTATCTTGGCCTGTACCTTCCCTGTCTTGTCTAAACATCTCTGGCAGTATCTCCAAAGTCCAGTGTCCTGACCATTCACTGAGCATCCAACAGAATGTGTTCTCCATAAGGAATCTCAAGGACATGAGGGTTCAAGGAGCCTTCAACTCTGGGTGCTCCTGCTTGGATGAACCAGAGTTTGCCTTCACTCTTTCCTCCAGAACATATCCCAGTGCTCCTGCATTTCCTCCCATCTCACTCCTGAGGCATTTAAACACCACCCCCAACCCTCCAAACTTTTGGTTCCTGACCCAGGAATACGCCAGGACCCTTCCAAAAAGCACAAAGCACGTTGTCTTCCAATAGGAGTAGAAGAAAGTTCTGCTCTTTGTGTGGTGAGGGGCAGGCTCACACTCTTGCTTTAAAAAGACCGGAGGTTATGAAATGTTTCTTAATGGAATGTAGGAGACTCAGCAAGTTGGTTCAAAGAAAATGTTTTTCCTCTCAGTCCATTTTAAACTCTGTCCCTATGTTTTTCCCATTGGCACTGAAGCACTCATCTGAAATAGCTCTCCCCTGTAGAAACCTCTGTCCCAGAGAACAGCATGGTTGGGAGAACATCTTCATGCAATAGCTCAGTGGTCCTTATTAGCCCTTAAATGTATACCTGATGCCCTTTTCCTGTGGAAACCAGCAGGGCTGGGACACTAAACCTGCCTGCAAGCATCAGGGTGCAGTAAGAATTAAGGATGCTTCCTCTCAAGAACCAAGACTGTAGGCAGACACCGAGTCAGAAGTCACTCCAAAGCAAGGAGTTAAGTAAAAAGCACCCTACTTCTCCTTTAAGTGTTTTAATTGTTAATTTAATTGTTAATTTACTATTAACAAACACAGACACCCTGCTCCACACAGTTTAGTTAGGACAGCTTAAGCTACATGAGAAATTCAAATATGCTGCCCATGCCAAAGAGCCTTCCTGCCTGCATACAACTGCAACGACTTTGTAGCTATAGGTGTATCAGAGATGTGCAGAATTTGTTCTGCTAACAGGCAAAGATGAGCAAGCACAGCCTTAAAAGTACATTGAACCTAATTCATCTTCATCACATCGCAATGACAGGCAGCTCTGAGGTGAGCACATCCTGCAAGGAGCTGTCCTGCAAAGACATCCTGCAAAGAACATTCCCAGAAGACAAGGAAGTCGCTCTGAAATAAGAAGAGATAGGGTTCATTTGAAGCATAGTGACTATTCTAGAATGCTTCTCTGTATAGCTGTCCTGATTTCAAACCTAGTGTTTTATGATTTAGTTGAATTCCTTTTCAGGTATTTGTCCCTGCTCAAAATGCAACTCCAGGAGCTCAAACTGTCTATCTTTTGTTTCCCACATCAGGGATTCAGAAATAAAACACACGCATTGTCTTTGTGGTATCAAATGGCTTGTGGAACTGTCAGATTGAAGTCTCATATCCTGGGTTGTAAGCCACCGTGATCACATTCCCTGTCTGAAGGGGCTTCAGTGCCTTACACAATTTTTCTTACAGGTTCTGCAACAAGATTTGCAGGGTCAAGATAATGAGGCAAAGTTTTTGCTAGCTAGAGCACAGGGCTGTAGAATTACACACTTCATTATTGCTTCAGGTAATGTCACCCAGATTTTCACGAGTGACTCTGAAATGTGCAGACACTGAACTCAGCAAAAGAGGCAGTTTCTTCCCTGAACGTGGTGGGAGATGGTCCTGTGTCAGAAGCAAGGCAAAGGAATATTGATCCTTCAGCCCTCCTCACACCAGCTTGCATCTCGTACTGTCCCTCAGGTCTTCATTCTCCACCACGTATATTGAAGCTGGTGTCTCATCAGGACGGGCTCTGTGTCTTTAGGGAATTCATCTGCTGCTAAACTCTAAAGGTTGTCCATGTTTTCTAGACAGCAAGGGTATGTGGTGACTGCTGGGTCAGAATATAGTACCAGCAGCTAGCAGGTATTTACTGGATCACATAGTACGACACACTGGCATACAAGGGAAGCGGGATTATCAGATCCTGAAAAAACTTGGACTTGTTGTGTATCCCATAGAAACAGCATAACATTTTTCTTGGAGAGGGGCCACTCACAAATGAGTCAAGCCAAAAGTCTAGGAAAACAGCAAAAAAATCACTGACTACTTCAGGCCCAAATGCTAAACCTTCAGTACAGAACATTTTCTACCTAGGAAGGCTTCTCGGTGCTTTCCATTGACTGCAGCCAGGCACCACCTTTGTTTTCATGGAATCAAGTCATTCACATCCCTTTAAAACACAGTTTTTCCTAGGACCTGCATGATTTAAGGCTCAGACAAGCAAAGGCCGGGTCTCTAGTAAGGGCTGCATCTCTTCACCTGGGAGTCTTCTTGCATTCCTTCACTTGCTGCCCTTCAGTTCCTGAGCTCAGCTCTCCCCCAGCTCCCCTGTTAGTGGAGTTAGCACTGACACTGCAATGAGAAGTCGCACCAAGGCAGGCACAGACTACACAAGGATGGGTAGGACATGGCTGTTCTCCCACTCCTGCGTATTTCCCTTTCTGCTCATCGTTTTCTGGTCTCACTTTCCTCTGCCCTACTTGGAACCTCCTTTTCATCCACCCTCGCCTCTCGCTTTCTGAGACTGCGCTGCTTGACACTTCCCTGGGCCCTGTCCAGCATGCAGCAGCAGATGGCACGGCCTAGTTAGCCCCAGAGAGGAGGACAAAAAAAGGGGGGTTGCCTTTTTGATATCAGTGCTGCATCTCTGATGCCTGGTGAAGTGGAGGCCAAAAAAAAAAAAAATCTCATTCTCTGCATTGTGGCTCCTGGGATGAGGCTGATTGTTTAAATGTGTTTTACGACACAGCTGGTGATTTCTGGACAAGTCCTTCCTCAAAGCAAGGAGCCCTGTAGGGGAAACACTCTCACGAAGCACTTGGGAGTCTGCAGTGGATCCATAGCACGTGGATGCACACCTGATCTCCAGTACAGGAAATAAAGTGGCCCATTTTCCATCAGCTGAGCCAAACTAAGTTTAAAAAAAAAAATAATCATGGCAATTAAAAGAAATAAAGAAAAGCTGCTGAAGGTCTATGTGCTTGTAAACACACACCATAATGAATTAGGAAAATTTAGATCATCCCAAGGGTTATTTGACTACAATATACAGAGATCAGCTTCTATTTGCTATAACCCAGGTTGTGTGGCTGAAGCTGACTATAAATTAGATCACATCAGATATTTCCCATCCTTTGCAGTGCCCAGAATTGGACCAATGATTCTTGGGGTCCCTTCCAACCAAGCATATTCTGTGGTTGAGTGCTGAGAGTGAACCTTGTCATAAACTGGATTCTCAGCTCGTTCTCCAAAGCATGTAGGAAAGGCATTGTGAAACAAATCATAAAATGCTCTTTGGAGCCTTGGGTATGAATAAAATAAGTTAGGAGCAGACCTAGATAAATTATAGAAAATGCCTGACTCACATGGTGGGAGGAGCCTTTGAAGTGGGGAAAAACCTCTCCAAAGATCTGCTGCCATGCTGTTCAGACAGGCACTGACATCAGGCATGTCAGCTGTCATGAAAAAGAAGGGATATGAGTGGGGGGTCTGGCTGCCAGCCTCAACACATGGCCCTCACAGGGTGCTCAGATCTGCTCTTCCATCTCCAGACAAGAAGCACATGCTGAATTTAGCACTTCTGGCCTCTACATAGGTACAGTTTGCATGTAGGAAGCAGTCAGTGTATAACTCTGTTACAAAATTGACACTTTCTGCATAAAACCCATATTTCAAGAGCAGGTTTTCGTAAAATTGAGTTCAAATGGGCTCCTTGGCTTCGTTCAGACTAAATACAGAAAAAAAAAGAATACTTTTAGCCCAGAAGGTGACCATGAATCTCTAAATTTTAAAAAAGCACTTTATTCTCTACAGGTATTTCATGTTCACATATATTTTGTTCTCCAGGACAAGCATATCTTCTGACACTTATTGCGAGTTTAAAAACCAAACACTCAGCCCCTGTAACACCACTCAGTCCTGCTGCACAGCCAAAAAAACCCCAAAGCCCTCCCAAGAAATCAAAATCATTGTCCTAATGAAAGGAAAAACACAAGGGCAGCTAGAGAACCTGAACTTGCTTAGTCGTGTTCTTGAGCAGAGACCACTAATTAAAAACAAAATTGGTGATACTTTTTATCTTATCCCATCAGAAGGAGAGATGAACTCGTTCTGCTCACAGAAATGGGCTGAGAGCCTCAGTGGCCATGGTTAAGGATTTATTAGAGTCACACTCCCACAAGATGAGATGTGACACGAAAGTAACCCAGTGTTAGTATTTGAAAGGTGTGAATTAAAGCTTTAGAGCAGATTTTCCACACAAAGCATCTAATCCCAAGGCTTGTGTAGCACAGCTGTATGAAAAGCATTAGCAACAAGCTGCAGTTCCATGCCTAGGGATACACAATGATTCGATGTGCTCTTTTCAAACTCATTAATAGCAGCAGTACCTTGATTCCTCAAGTGGGCATCAACCAGTGGGCATTCGCAGCTCTACCCTCTCCTATTTCAAGCTCCTTGACCCAGGATAAAACTCCCTAGCAGAGACCAACAGCAGTAGATTTTGGAGCTTCACAAAAGGCCTGTTATTTTCAGCACACCCTGTTTCCAGCTCCACACAGCTACAAAAGTTGACCATAAACTAATCTTCTTACTTAAATAAGTCATGGTTCATTTTTGCCTCTGTTTAACATTTTATGCAAGATGAAATGTTGAAGCTGACAAGCTTGAAATGAAATATCAGAACATTCCTTGACCTTGTCATCACCATTCGCTTTTTGCTCTTCTGCACAATGAAAATATTTTATTCTAAAAAACAGCGTATTCCCATGAAACTTGTTGATTTTCATGAATTGGCGTTTTCCAGAAGGGGGAAAAAAAAAAAAAGAAAATATTTAGCTGGAAATTTTTCAAGTAGCTCTTTACACAAGAGATGCAAAGCAGAAAAATTGCCCCAGCCAGTCCAGTTTGAGTTCCCCAAGGGCTTCTGCTTTGCTCCTTTAACTCTGGCCAGAAGATAGAGCCTTCCCTGAATCCCCCCCTGCAAGCCTGTATGATGTGAAATAGTTCTCACCGCTTCTTGGGTTGCTTTACACTATCATAAACCCACATATGTGTTGCCTTAATGGAACTGATGTTAGGGAGGGGTAGACATGAAAATCCCTGTTTGGTATCCAATCACAAAATCAGTGTTTGCTCCAGGAACATCCCCAGACAGTTTCTGGTTTCTGTGCAGGACTCTTACCTTTGTCGTGTGGTTCCTTCCCATCTTTGTGACCTTGCATCCCACTCCCCAAAGAGCATCCTTTCCAAGCTTAGACTGCCCTAAGCAGCCCCTGGGTTTAAAGGGAGTGCTGCCATCAGCTGATCTCCATCACCTGCCCTCGATTCCCCCGCAGCCACAGACTGCATTTCCCATCAGGGCTCCATCCTCTGCTGCTCCCAGCCACACTGGTGGAGAGGGTGATGGAGAAAGAGCTGCCCTGGGGCCAGCTGATGCAGGTGGCAGGGCAGGGATGGTGACAGAGCTCTCAGCAGGGGCTCTGCAAGCTCCTTGGCTGCTCTCTGTGCTTGGCAGGTTACTCTGGAATGCAGCTGATGGAGGGAGAAGACACCATGCTATAAACATGCATCACACTGCACAGTCCAAGCCCCTTAAAAGAGTAAAGAGGAAAACAGCAGCAAAACTGAGTATGGAACAATTTGGGAGAGACTGTTAGCAGTACAAATAATTCTGACATGTGCAACAGTGGACGGCCTGTTTCCAGCTACTGAAATTGAGAATAATATACCTGAGTGGTCAGCTAGAGCCCAGAGTACATTCCTACATCCTGAGAAAATCAGCAACCCATGAAGTTACTGTGGTGCTGAAATACAGTTTTTAAAGCTGTGATTTAATTATTCACTCTTGATGAGGAAAATTGTGTCTCTAAACATAAATTTTCAAAATTACAAGCCACGATCTCTAAATAAAAGCTGCATTTTCAGGATTTACAGCTACATTTGATACTGGCCTTGCTTATGATGTGATGTTTATGTCTGTGTAACTTATGAGTTATGCAGCAAAAGCACAATATTTCAGCTCTTAATAGCTGAAGGAGAGTTTATTCGGAGAGTTTATCAAACAGTGAACTTCATCAGAGTAAAGAGGAATCCTTTCTTTATGACACTACACAAGTTATATCAGGACATGGGCACTATCAGCCTATGATGCATTATTCCCAAGGGGCTGCAGATTTGAGAAGTATACATTGAAAACTTGCCAGCATTCAGTTCCAGTTTTTCATAAATCTTCATGGTTTCATTCCTGGTTTTCCTTTGTGCAGATGGGAATGGTGGAACATTTCCAAGATGGAGATGAAGTAGTCTTCCCATCACTACTCTGGCTTTTTTTAAAATTAGGTTTGGTACCTCGGTGTACAGCCTTGTACAAAGGGTCAGCAAATGTCCTCTGCAATGGTTTTGTCCTGTATCATTACCCCAGGAATTGTGGGGAGCTGAGGCCGTGATACTGCTCCACTGTATCCAAGCATATTTCACCTTTTGAAATGCTGAGGAAGGAGATGGCTTAGAAATCTCAGAATGTTTCTTCAAAACTGAAGAAATAAAAGGGAACTGTTTTGCAACAATCTTCTTATAAAACAATGCTCTTGTGTAAGAGATTTTGCTGTTATAATGGTATCTCAAACTTTCACATAACTTGGTTAGGAAGGAACACAAAAAATGTATTTTGATTGTATTTCTCGAAAGTTTCAGAACATCCTAAAATAGTTTGGAAGTCTTGCAAGAATACATTCTATAATGAGATTTTTGGGACTCTTTGCTTCTGCTTAAACTGGAGTGTAGAGGGAAAAAAACCCACAGCAAAGTTTAAGCAGAGTTTGCTAAGAGTGAAATAGGTCTGATTTGGGATGGGAATATAGTTTTGTTTCATCTGTATTGTCATGTTATATATTAGTGAGAAAGCATCTTAAGTGTGCTTTGTGTTTACTCTTCTAATCTCACATTAACTTACTGTAGTCCATTTTTTATGCTGTAATTCTGTCTCTAAGAAATTGGGAGGTGCAGATTTAATTACACAAGAAGCACAAGTCTAATTGTTAAGGGAAAAGCAACAAGGGGAGGTACTTCTGGAAAAGTGTGAACTGTCACAAGAAAAAATGCGTAACGAGAAAATATGTGAATCCAAACGTTCCATTTCACTGTTATCTTTGTGATCCTGGTTTCCTAAGGAAACTTCATTTTCCCCCCCATCATTCTGTCTTGCTCCATTTAGCCATCTGTCTCTTATTTTAATTATTTGCTGACCAAACTGCATCCAAATTTGACAAATAGATACAGTTACCTGTTACAGTTACCTGTGTCCTTACAGTGCATGTAAAGTCCCAGTTGAAGAAATTGTTCATTTTAAGCTCTCCTTTCTAGACAACTGAGCATAATCTTGGGAGCCACATCTGAAAAAAAACCTGGACTCCGTTAGTGTTGCTCCTCCCAGACTGAGTTGCTTCCATAGTTGTAGTTCAGTTCTCCGCACACCTGGTCAGGATGTGTTAGGTGCTATGCAAACACAGACCAAGGGCAAAGATTATCATAAGAGATCTCACAGGGCAGAATAATGCCTAGAAAATAGCTCTAGAGTAAAATAGATCCAGACATACAAACTGGTGTTGCTTGCCATTCCCACATGGATTCATATTTGTAATGCAAGAAGTGACAAAGAATTTCACTTAAAGGATGAGTCTAGGTGCAGTTCTTCATCACTTGTCATATTCCCAAAGTGAACCAAAGAGAGAATTAGATTTTAAATTATTTTCAAGTGCTAAATTCAGCTGCAGCTCAAACCCTGAATTCCTGTGCCAAGGCAGATGCCTCTGTTGCAGAACTGTAGTTAATTATTCACAGCCCGTGAACTGCAATGAAAACAGACCTGGAGATGCAAGAGTCATTTTATGCTCGTGAGTCAAATTCACCAGCACTGAGTAAGCAGGTGCAGCCTCAGCAATTTGAGAGAAATAAGTTCTGCCAGGCCAGCAGCAAAACCAGGCCACAGTTTAGGGTGCAGATGGCAGGAGGCTGTGAAGAAATGGATGTGGTTGATTTGCTTTCCGTGGCAGTTCTGATGTAGTGTGCAGCTATCTGCCGTGTATTTACTACAACTTTTACTTTCCTACAGCTGTTCTTCTTTCTGGAAACGTGTGCTTGCAGGCCATGGTAACAGATGCTGTACAGACAGTGTGTTTCACTGATTCTCAAAATGCTGTAAATGGTAACAGCCTAGAATGCTGAAGTTCTCTGTACCCTCTAAGATGAATGCCATTGCGCAATATCAAGCTCCTGAGAAAACACTGGAGTCCTTTCTGCAGGAGAAATGAAATATTCAGTCCCTAAATCCCTGTGGGGCACAGCAGGAGCACAGAGGGATGTGGAGCTCTGCTCAGCGTGGTTCTGCACTGGCTCCTAGCGTTTGGCACATTTGCCACTCCGAGCAAGTTGTTTCACTTTCTCCTGAAATGCATCTGGCTTAGGGGGAAAGTGTGGATTCTTTTTCATAGCACAAAGTAGCTGTGACTTGTCTGGACAGAAAATGATGGGCTCCTGTAGCCATCCCCACTTCTAGAGGGGAGGCTGGCAGAATGGAGGTGCCGGAGTGTGCCAGGAATAACACAGCCCCTCTCTCCTGCAAGCATGGCCATCTGTCCTGCTCTCCCGACTCTGCCTTGGAACTGCACTGTGATCTTTGGCAACCTCCTGCTTCCAGCCTTCTCATTTACTAAATGGGGGCTTGCAGTGTTTCCTCCACCTCCAAGGCCTGCTACAAAGCTCTAACACAGAAGATGCTAGAGAGCTCTAAAAATACCATGGCTGCTAAAATTTGGAGGGCATTTGGATCAGAAAAGCCGGCGAGAGGCATCTGGAATCTATCCCAGATCCAACAAGGTGCATTCATTTCCAGTTAAGACTTTTTCATCTGGGTGGCAATGAATCAGCGAGAGGAGAACCTCTATTTTACATGTGCTCTAGCAAGACACTGCATTATTGTTTGTAATACAAGTAAGTGCTGGATGATATTCCAGATAGGACTGCTTTGTACTTTTGTGCCTCTGGCAATGGTGTTAAGTGCATAAATATTGCAGTTCTGCATTGAAAGCTGATTCTGCTTAAGAGAAAATTTAGATGGTTTGAATTTTGGTAGTATTCTGACAAGAGACGTGTTTTAAAATTCTCTATAAAAAGAAAAAGCCATGGGACTAGGACTCTGAAGCAGACATCTTGGCTCTCTTCCCCACAGGCAGTGCAATGCCAAGAGCCCTAAGAAACCCAGCCTTTGTGCTGACTGATCCCAAACCTTCCTGGGTTGTGAAGAAAAACTGTCAAAACCAAACCATCTCTTCAAAACGTTTCAACTTTTGACAAATAAGCAAATGCTATTGGAAAAAAAAAGAATAAAAAACCCCACTAAAACCAAACCCAACCCTCCTGGAATTTTTCTCAACCATGCTAGTAAACATTGAAGTGCAATGGCTCCAGCTAAGCAAACAGGAAAGCATGCCCTGCTGTCTTAACTGTGCAATCTGGCAGTGGCAAAATAAAGACTAGATTAAAGGTGTCTTGGACCACAGCAACCAAGAGAGTTCTGGATCTCTAAATAACACCATCTAAAACATATAAAGATAGTGCCTCTTTGTGAGCTAAACCCTATTTTACCATGCAGGTTGATGCCTTGAGGTGGCCACCTAAAAACAGAGACTAGACAAGAATAAGAGAGTAGAAGTAGGTATTTATTTGAAGGGCCTTCAAGGCACACCATGGGCAGTCAAAAGGCTACACCCAAGATGGACCCTGGGTCATAGGTTCTTCACACTTTTATAAGTTTGGTTCATTTGTGTATCAGGGTTAATTCTCCAGTTATAACCTCGGTTAATGATGTAACTACCCCAAGTTTGCCCCCCCCCTCAAGGCTGTAGTTTACACATTTTGGGGCCTGGTGTCCTTGAAGAGCAAACCTAGAGAGGCTTGTTATGTCTAACCAGCATGAGAGAACAGCAGTTAGCAGGCTGCACGAAACTTCAGAGTTACACACTAAGCAGTACAGGATTTGAAAAATATAAAAGTTAAAACCTAAGGCATAAAGGTAATCAAGGCTGGTGTTGTGGTGAAGCCATCCAGGAGAGCATACTGGAACCTGCTGTTGGCCAAAACAAATAAATAATGACTTCAGGAAAAATGCACGTCTGTTCCCTCCTTTTGATTGGCAAAAACATCACTGGTATTCCAGCGCCTCCCTAATTTACACAATTAGCCCCTAGGATAATTATGGCTGTGGCCTTTTGTGAAGGGCTTCGAGTGTTGCGCAGGTACCGCGCTATCCTGAGGTGTTATTCCAGCCCCGTTGCTGGGATACCATTACCTTATGGGAGCACTCACGGTGGTGATACTGCCAGGAGGGGGTGTGGGCAAAACTAGAAATATCTTCCCCACCCACCCTCCGTGTTCAGTGCGATGGTAATTGCTGTTCCCTCTTTCTAGGCTGGGTAAACAGCCCAGCGGGCGGTGGAGAAGGCAGCTCTCCCCGGGCGCTGCACACCCTCCATCCATCCCTCCCTCCATCCATCCCTCCCTCCCTCCCTGCAGGACTGGGAACACGAGCTGTGGCCCCTTGGCTGTTTTGCAGCCCATCAGGACAGCTCCTCACACACTCATGTCCCAAGTCACCTGCTGGAGTAGGCGCCTTTAATGAAGTTAAGCAATGATTCACCTTCCTCTGTGGCTCAAACACCCGTGTGTGGCACCTCAGCCCACTCCCTGGGCATTTTGCAAACAACTCACCATCTAGGTCTGCAGGGATTAACAGCATTGTTTGCTCTGTCTGCCTAATCTGTATTTCTCCTCTTTCCATTTCGTTATTTGCTTTGGGATTCACGTTTGAAGAGCCGTGACTCACTCTCCTCGTGCTCCTACTGCTTAAAATTAAAATAGGAAAGCTTCTCCCTCTACACCTTCCCCCTCCCAGTTTTCTAATATGTTGCCTTCTGAAGCCATACACCACCTTATAAATGTTTCACCAGACGGGAGCTGACAGAGAATTCCCATCTGTCACATTAATACATCCTGGTTGGAAATATTTTTTAAAATTTAAGATGTTGTATGGAGGGAGGGAATGGACAAGGAACTGCCTACGTGACTGAGAGAAGGAGAGGTAATGGGAAACTGTGAAATACTGCTGCCTTGGGTTTGAGAATTTAGGCCCACCTTGAGATTTCCTTCAGCTGCTTTTGTAGAGGATGAGCAACCACCACTCTGTACCTGCACTGTTGGTGATTAGCACATCTGTGACTGTGGCCCTTGCCATCTTGCTCCAGACCCTTAAAAACTGAGACACTTTTGTTAGAAGTGAAAAATACGGTGCCTAACAATTGCCAGAGCTTAAATAGGAGTACTTGAAAATTAGCTCTGCCTACGTTTTCAAAGAGGGGGGAGGACTGTATCTTTACAGTAAGTTTTTTGTACAGTCTCTCCTTTGAGCCAAACTCCTGTGCCACCAAAACCACAGAGTTTTGCATGGCTTTGGTGGGTTTTCAGCCTTAGGTGTGAAACAGTAAGTTCAGATCTCACCAAGCGAGCACTGAGTATGGTCACTTGGGAAAGAGAAGTGAAACAGCTGAGATGTGTGCATGCTCAGAGTAATTAGCCTTTTCTGTTTGCAAGGCTTTGCAGCTATACACCTCTGCTGCTACACAAAATAGACTTTAAAGACCAGTTCTTAGCCCTGAGTTCTCCTCGGAGCTAACTCCACTTGAGTCCAATTTGTCTCAGAGGTAGCTACTTAGCACAGTCCCAAACGAAGACAGGACAACCTGATGAGTGGACAGTGTGAATGACTGAGGCTATTTCCCACTCCTGCTTTCTTCCCCTGTGTCATTCAGCACTATATTGACTATATTTGTCATTCAGCACTGTATATTTGTGCTTACCAGTTCAGTCTGACTTGTGGGCTTCTTTCTTTCTGGGGCTTGCTTGAGCAGGAGCCCTTGATGACTTGCAATCACTTCATGGGCTCTCAGAGTTGCAGTGGATGAATCTGCATCACAGGGCATTGTATTCAAGCTGTGAGCCAGAGTCACTAAAAGACTGTAATCAGTGAAGAAAAAAACCCCAACAAACCACCTTTTTCCTTTGTGGGATTGCTTTAATTCTGAGATGTAAGCACAGATAGTACATCTGCGTTCCTCAGTTCCGCTGTGTAGGAGGAGGGCAGCGTGTTACATTGCAGCTTTCCAGGAACTTGCTTCATTCTGCCTCATCTGTGTCTCATAGAACAGCTCTGTCATTTTGAGGACGCTGTTGAGCTCGTGTTTTAGCCCGTGCCCACGTCACAGCCCGTGCCATGCAGTTCTCCCTGGAGCTGAACACACGCTGGTACCAGCCAGCCCCGCTGCAGCCCAGCTCCGAGTACGACGTGGACAGAAAGGGGTGGCTCGACAGCCTGAATCCTGATCTCATTTCCACCTGTTGCACAAATGTTCCATTGCTCTGGGCTCTCGCTCTGAGCTGTCAGTTTGTCTCCTGCAGAGCAGTGATAACCTTACAATAGCAATCCAGATTTTCAAAAGAGCTCAGCCTCCCACTCTGACAGCCAGACTTTACAAGGAGATCACCTCCGCTTCAGGCACCAAAATGTAATGTTCAGAGGTAGAAAAGGAGTTTAGCACACTGAGTCCCCAACTTCTCACGCAATCTGGGCAGCAGACACTGCTGCTAGTGTTGTTGGAAACTCTGAAAAAATTGCACCTTCTTTAAGAAACTGAAAGAGAACTCAGTTTTTCTGAAAATCTGGCTCCAATTTAGGTGTTGAGCACTCAAAAATTTGAGTCTGAGCTCTCTGAAAAATCTGGCATCTAACAAAGGAGTGCTGTGAGGATAAATTAATTAATGCAAGATCCTGGGGTAACGGTGTTGACAGGCCTGCTAAACTTTGTAAAGAAGTGAGGAAGAGTTGCGTGTGTTGAAATTTCAGGGAAAATACCTAGTAGGTGAGAAATTATGACCTACTGTGGATCTGCCACAACATAAGGAAAACCACAGTACGTTCTCCCATTGCTGAATCCTACCACTGGGAGGATGAATGCTGTTGCCAGTGACAGTGATGATACTATTGGCACACAACTTTAGAAGCTGTAAAACATTAAAGTACAGGCTTTTAGTGAAGCAGAGAAACACAGTATCTCTTTAATCCTGACTTCCTAACCAAGCAGTGCAAAGAATGTTTGAAGCTGTTGCCGTGTTGCTGTTAGTTTCAACCAGAAAATTTGTTGTCAGGTGGACTTAAATTTTCCAGATGACAATAATATCCCTGCAGGAAATGAGAAGGAGATGAAGCAATGCCTTTGAAACTGCTGAGGGACTAGTTTTGTAAAGGAATTATGCAGATATGGTAATTGTGTGTTTTCCTTTTTAACTGTATGAAAGGAAGAGAAATGCATCTGTTGTTTGTTCTGCATGTTCACTGGTGCAGCACCTGCTTAGTGAAGAGTGCTTGTGACTGTCAAGGGACTTCACTGTTCCTCTCAGGGACAGCCAGATAACTCTGGTTTGGAGGAGAAATAGAAAGGGTCTTACTTCTAATGCAGTCCTTTCATTTCCTGATAGCTTCTCAAGCACAGCTGAAGAGCAAGGCTCCATCTGGCACATCCCCACTGTGTGGGGCAGCCACACCTTCAGCAAGTTAGCAGCATTTATCTCATAGCTTCATGTTCCAAGGGCCTTCTCTCTCAGTTTTGTAGTGAGCTCAGCAGCCACAGTCTGACAAAGAATTCTAATGAGTTCAACAGAGCTACTCTGTTTCAAATCAGCAGAGAGGGCAGTCAAGTAAATAATCTTTTTGCAGATGCACTAGTTATTTGTTCTCACATATCTACATGGACAATATTCCAAGGGCAGTGGAAACAAGCAGGTTTGGCATTTTTGCCCTTTTTTATCTATCTTGCCTCTCTTCTCAACGTTTCTTTTATAGGCTTTCTCTTTTGCCCTTGGGATCCATCTGGCCATCTCTCTTGCCTGCTTCTGCCAATTAAAAAAAAAAAAAAAGAAAGGTGGGAAAATTAAATGATTTCTGGAATGTGTCAGCAACAAGTAGAATCTCTTGGGATCACCTTTGACATGCAGGAACAATAATTTTGAGAAAGGAAATCGGTTTCCCCATGGCTGATGGTTTTCCTGGATTGGCTTACCCCACTCCCACAGTGTTGAACTACTGAATGCTCAATTAGTATTCCCCAAAGTGTCAATTGAATTGAACCAAGCCCAGAAATTCTTCACTGCAGTTGATGTATCATTTTTCAGGCTCTGAGAAAAGGACCTACTGTTTCACTCAGTGCAGCAAACAAGTTCTCCCCCTTCTCAACTCTGTGCTGTTTTGCTTTTTTATGCGTGGTTCAAGGACACCTGCAAAAATAAACAGGAGCGGCAAATTATTGCCTCCAGAACGTGTGGAATACCTCAGCAAACTAGTTTATAAATAGCTAGACAGATGGATATAATGACTATAATATCTTGAAGTATTTTGGTTTGGTTTGGTTTTGCTTTGGGCAGTTGCTATAATACCCTGTGTGATTCTGACAACGGTAATGGATTCCCAAAGTGCAGATGGCCAGCTCCATTTTGAGCTACAGGCCAAAAATCATGCTGCCAAGCCCAAGGACTCAAAAATCATGACCTATATTTCACCTCAAATGAAGGGATTTCTTCACAAGCTGATGGAACTGGGCTTCTGACTTAAAAAAAAAAAAAATAGAAAGCATTGCTTGTATTTAATATTTATATTTTTGAGTCTTTGTAATGTTTTTGGTTACATTTTCGTCTCATCTTTATATCCAAGAGTCATAAATTTCTTGCTTAGTAATAAAAACAGAGACCATAGTGTGGCTCCAAGTTTCAAAGCAAAAGCTTTCACTAGAATAGAAAAAATGACAGAAGTTAGAAATTAACTTTTGAGGCTCAAGAAGATTCCAAGGATAACCCATTCTGGTTCAGCCCAGGGCACATCCCGAGAAAGTGTCATCTCGGCTTGGATCACTCACCGAGGTACTCAGTGTAATAGACTCTGCAAATCTTATTTGCATTAACTTTGTTAGGTTTGCTTATTATAGTCATCCTGACCCAGCATTTGCTAGGGATGTCGGCTTCCTTTCTCTTGGCCAGGCTTGTTTTTATGCTCAGAAGAAGCAGACAAATAAAAATACGATACAGCTACGCCGGGTGCTGGACACGACTGAGTGCACCATGCACCAAGATGCTCAGAAGAATGAAAAAGCAGAAGTTGTCTAAATTTTAAGCCTCGAATCACAGCTGGATTTTAACCTGAAGTACCAAAGAAATTTGCAACAATTTTGCTGTTTATTCTGAAGCAAGTGAGTTTCAGTATTTTGGTGCTTTGCAGTGAGATCAAGGACTGTTTTTCAGGAATTGAAACACTCAGCCTTGAGTAAATAAAAAAGAGCCAGTCTTCCCAGTTCAGTCAGGAGCTATTTATGAGAAAACTGCATGCACAGGGAAGTCTCAAAGAGGATCTACCTGGAGAATGATTCAGGAGAAGAAGTGAACAGAGAGACAGGGGCAGAGAGACAATGGGTCAATATACAAATACCCTTTGTTAGCCTCTGAGCCTGACAGACATGGGGCAATTAATTAACCGATAATTTTCATAATGGGCTGGAAGATATGCTGGCATGGACAAGTCAGAGAACAAAATAAGAATTCAAAATGATCCTGGGGATTTGGAGAAGTGGTGTAAGATGACTATTCTTTCGAGAAAAAGACCACTGCCATTTAGAAAAAGGTTGTGGTACAACATGGACAAGTGGAAATTGTGGCAATGAGGCAGAAGGTATTAATGACATGAACACAGCCTGGGGGTTGTCTGGCTGAGAATCACTTTGCCCAGCAAGAACTTGAGGGTTATAATGAATCAGAAGCTGTGACCATGAGTCAAATCAGCCTGTAGCAAATAGGGGAAATATTATACCAATGTGTTTAAAACCAAGTATCATCTGTAGTAATCACTCCACTCTACCTGGAGCTCCTTAAGACTGAGAAAGCGACAAGCAGCATTCTCCAACGCTTAAAATGTAGTTGTGCTTACAACAGAAAGCAGTGGCCTTAAAATTGCAGTGAGGAGGATTCAGTTAGACCTTAAGGCCAAACATCCAACAGCAGGGATGACAGACCCCTGGAATGGACTGCTGTGGGAAGGTGGAAGAATCACAGAAGGCCCACACCCACAACATAAACATCTGTCAAGAACAGGTGTAGCTGAGCTGCCACAAGGCAGATTGGGTGACCTCAGGGTCCTCATTTCCAGTGATTTGTTGGCAAAGCCTATACAAAAGAGGAAGAGCTCCATACAGTACTGTCACCATTTCTGTAAGATTCTGGGCAAAGTGCCTCCCTTTTGGTGCTTCGTGATTCTGAGGGCGATGGCAGCTGTTCAGTGCAGAAGGCAGCTTGCAACAGAGGCAGCGCAAGGGCGAGTGGAGAAGTGTGACGAGGCTGTTGACTCAGCCTGTGTGATGAGCTGTGGCTTCAGAGCCTCTCGCCGTCACAGGATGCTCAGGAAAGAGGCAGGGGTGGCACCACTGCCCACCACTTGCTTCTAGCACCAATGGTGGTGCAGCTTGGACCATGTGAACAAAAGTATTCGGAGCTCAACTTCTTTGGGTTTTACAGCACACACGAAGATGCAGCTCCCTGGCCCAGAGAAAAGCCCCTGCATGCCTCCCCTTTATTTATCCCTCAATGGTATAAAGGGCTGCTGCAGGAAACCTTGCTTGTGTTTGGCCTTCTAGCAGGATTCTTGTTTAACACCTCTGAGAGAAATCCAATGTCCCACCTGCCCCACTTCCTCCTGGGGCCCATTGGAGAAGCCTCCATGGTTTGGTACAGCTTCAGTCCTTACAGACTGCAGGCCTCATTCTAACTTGGCTCCTTATCAAATGCTATGCGTGGAAGAAAACACTAAAAATACACTTGAAGAAGCTGAAAGAAAGAGATAATGAGAGTCAAAAATAGAACATTTTCAGGCACAAGGTGTGTACAACCCCAGAAATTCTGCCTTCGTTTTAGTTTTCAGCGTTCTAAGAGTGAAGAAAGTTCTGGGAGAGTGGGAGAGTGAGTGCTTTGACATGCACACAAAGACCTGTTCCTTGGCAGAAAAAGTCTTACTGGATTTGCTACTATATCAAGAGCTTTACTACACTGACCTCAGCACATACGCAGTGTTTCCTAAAGTCGTGCCTTTCTTCTGAATTCCCTCCTTTCTTATTTTCGTTTGGAAACTATGTAGTCAATAAATAAAACATTAGATAGGCTCCTAAACAGAAGTAGGCATCAAATCAAGGAAGAGGAGTGGGTGAACAAAGCAGTGGTAATAAAAGGGAAGACTGGGATTAAGGCTGCGTGGAAATTTTTTCTGTTTGAAATAATGTTCACAGCACTTTCTCAGCTTCAAAATATGAAACCCAGGGCAGAGAGATTGGTTGGTTACCTGTGCTACCTCTTGTATTTTCATTGCCTTCCTATGGGATTTTTTTCCTGGGATAAAATCTGTGTGCAGACAGTGGGTACTCAGGTTTGTCCCCCATGTGCAATAATCCCATTTCCAATGCAGAGCCCCTAAATCACAGCTCTCCCCAAATGGCCTGTGTTCAGTTTAGCTATCAGAAGAAAGGCCATGTAAACCAGAGCATCTGGAACAATCAAGCATACAATGGATCATTTGTAGTCACACAACAATGAAATGAAGTTTCCATAAATAAGTCCCTAACAAGCCTGAGTTGTTATTAGGACATGACAACAATCTAACTAAATACAGAGTGTAAATCCAGGGACTTTAATTGAAGGGATCACCCAAAATATTTAGTTGAATCAATGAAAGAATCAATTACCATCTCTGTTTTCTGCACTGTCATCCTTGCAGAGTTTAAACAATATTGAGGGTACGTGAACACAGGCTGTTTCAGTTGAATTTGCCCTGAGCAACCTAGACTATGGCTATCCATAAGGGAAAAAAACTTGAAATGGAGATTCCAGCCTGTTTCTAATGTCTCCATGGAACCTGCCCTGCAGAAGCCACCAAGAAGCAGCCAGAGAGTGGAGACTCATGTTTTCCACACACTGTGGAGCTGCAGGGATTAAAGCTTTCTGGTGAAAAGTTTTGTGTCCCATTAGTAGCACCTCAGCTTTTGTGTGCTGGTGACAGAAGGACTACCTGGTGTGAGGAATTGCATTCCCATGCAAAATTTTAAGCCTGAAATCTTAATTTATTTGTATTTTTCCTTTAGGACTTCTTTATTGTTTCAGGGCTTTTGGTGTAATTTATGCCCTGTTATTTGACTTTATTACACAAGATGCCAAGATTTGTGTTAATAGAGGAAAATGCATTTAAAACGTCTCCTAATATATTTCCCTTGAAATACAGGAAGATTACAGCTGCTGCAATAAACTCATAATCTCTGAATGCTAGAATGGAAATGTTTGACATTAACAGGCTGCTTTTAGAAATGGAATATCTGTAGCAAGGACATGGAGAACTCACAACTGACGTCTGGTTGTGACTGCATTTGAACTCTGTGTGCTATTTGAGATTCAGAGGGGGGGAATGTTAACTTTTTACACATACCTCAACACTTCTTGATGTCAACCAGAACCAGAGGCAGCAGAATTCCTCGGGAGAGGCTGCTCCCATGTCAGTTTGGAGCTGGAAGGAACCAAGGAGAATGCGAAATCTTGTGAGAAAGTCGGATCCTTCCTGTTTTCCAGTCTCAATGACTTCCATGGAAAATGAATGCTAGGGAATGCACACAGAGATTTATATCTCAACTGCAGCACAAAGTTTAAAAATCTGGAATGGTACGGCACAACTTTGGGAATAGTTGGGTTTGAATCAGCCCCGAGTTTGTGACGTACCCTGGTTAAATATGTGCCTGGGAGACCTTGAAAGTGGTAAACCATCCTGCAGCCCTTGGAACTGCGTGAAATCTCATCCCTTTTAGAGCGTGGAGGCTGGCTGTTCATGTTTCTGTGAAGTAGCAAATGGCAGTGAGACAAAAAGAGGTGGTCTCTGACCAGGTTCTCTACTCTGCCACAGCACTTTTGTGGCAGCTAAGATTTTACTGGCTTATCTCACTGTGAATCTGATGCAGCGGAACAGAGAGTAAGTCTAGGTTTAGAAAATCTGGGCACACTTGAAATTAAAGCGTTACAGTGGAGCTGTAGTTCTTACTACTCGTAGCAATCCTTAGTGCTTAAATAAGATGAAGCCCATTTTTTTACCCATGAAACTCCTGCTGAACTCTGCTGGCATTGACGGGGCAGTGACTAATTGCTCAAAATAAATTACCATTGCCTGCTCTGAATTCCTTTTGCTAAGAATCTAGATCCTTTTGATATGCATAGGGTTATTTAAATCATCCTTTGAAAAATGAACGTCAGAGGGTGGGTCTGAGCCTGACCTCCACTTTTGGGTTGGAGAAGCCTTGTCATAACAGACATTTATCTGCTGGGCAGGTTTTAATTTACATCCTAGGAATTAATTGCACAGTGTATTGCACAACAAAAATGGTACCTTTCACTTGTCCTGGAATTCTCCACCAGGAGGAAATCGACCTCAGAGTGCTTATGTAGCCTGAAGGAACACAGCCATGTTTGTGCAGAAAAATCACAGATATGATGCTGCCTATGTCAAGAGAAACACGCAACAACAAAACCCAAAACAACCCCCAATCTGCTTTAAAAATCTCAATAATTTGCTATTTTTTAACAAAGGAATCATTTTAGTGTTTAGTTTATGAATATATTCCATCCTGGATACACAGAGATCAAAACTGAAGCACACCACAAACCAGCCCAATTAAAAGAAAAATCGTACATTCTTATCATCTCTTCACATTTCCATCTAGTTAGAACAATGACATTAGGCCAGCCTCTAGTTGAAACAAGGTCCAAGTGGTTTCAAAGAAATCAATAAAATTCATGTGCAGTTTTCTGTGTAAATGAAAGCAGACTTTCATCCATTAAGTATTAAATGAGCACACTTAAAATAGGAAATATCAGACTCCAAGTGCATGTATCATCAGTTCAAATTAGATTTTACCTCTTGGAGCCTCCCAGCACAGTGAAGAAACAAACAGACGTGGAAAGGAATTTCACAGTCAGTGAGGAGAACAGCATCTCTTCTACTGTTTATTATTTATTATTGCCTTTCCTATGTAGAACCTTGGAATGTTTTCTTATGTTCATCAGGAATAATTTTTTTAAGGTTTTAATGTAACTTCTTTTTTGTGTTCGCTTTGGGGATTTCGTGTGTCTTATTCTATAAAATCTAGAATGATTCTTTCTCCCTTTCTAATCATTATGCATTGTCACCATTAGTTCGTTGGTGCTTAAAGGACTCGGAATTGTATATGAAATATGAAAGAAATCACAGTCCCATCCCTCAAAAGCTTAGGAGAAAAATACCAACATCTTTGGGTTCATCCCTTTTCTGGAAACTAAATTTAGCCTTTAATATCTTCTAAAGAGAAATCACAACATTTTGGGAAAGAAATTATTTCTTTAACCCAAAAAAAGGTACTCAGTAGAATCTTAGTTGGAGGTTTTATCTGACTTGCTAAGACTTCTGAAAATGTTCTGAAAATCTTGTTTTCCACTTATTCATTATAAACTGGAAGACATTTTGCTATTCCAGTAATGCTGGGAATTAGAATTCTTTGGTCCTGCATTTAAAAAAATGCCCATAGTAAAGCATCTATTAGCACAATTTTTCCAGTACAGCTTGAAGGCAAAGATCCCAATGTTAATCAGGTCAACAAAGTTGCTACACTATTAAGTCACCAAAGGCCTTCATAATAATAGTAATACTGAACAAGAAATATGCACATAACAGGATATTTGGATGAGTTTTGCAATTGCACTCTCTTTTTGGGGGGCTGTGTTTCATTTTGTTTTTCTTAAAGAAACACGGGGTCTGAATATTGACGTGTTTCATTGGGAAGCTCATTCGATTAAGTGGAATAGAGTAAAACTAAAGAGCAATATTTTCATACCTGAGAATGTCCTGGTCATGATTGAAGTGAGAGTTGAGAGCTCTTTCTCTTTGATGAAGCACAGCATTGCTGAAAGACTGTTTTAATATATAATTGTCTCTCACTGTATGAACTTGGTTATACAGGGGAATATTTAATACAAAATATGGCTGAGCAAAAGTCAAAATACAGTTAAAGGCTGTTTTTGATGACATTTATAACCAACTGTAGTCCATAACAATAAGGAATTCTCAGGTGGGAAGTAAAGACCTTTCTTTGACTAAACATACTCACTAGCATCAAAGGTATTAAGGGCATTTTTCTCAGGTGGAGCTTCACAGAATCAGATCCAAAACTAAATTGCATGGTGTCCACCTTCTGCAACCAATGCAGCTGATCTCTGATATACAGAAACTTATTCATTATCAAGAACCTGCTCTCCCCCCTCCACAGAGTCTTTAGAAACAGGGGTCTTGGGAAAATAATATGTGATCATGTACGTACAGATTGTATAATAGACTCAAAGTAATTAAATTAAGATATGATGGACAACCTGAATGCTAAATAAGTAAAGCTTGTTTTCTTACAAATTTAACAAGCATATCAGTAACAGAGAAAATAAATGTAACAACTAATATTAAATAATGGTTGTCCCATTAATTTTATGCACCTAAACATTTACATTATATTTCATGTAAATAAAGCTTTTATATGCAAAAGGTGGAGTGGAGATACAGGCACAGAGAGTTAGAAGAGGCCATGGTTGGTCATTGAGCCTAATCCTTCAAGTCATTAGCACCCTTTGAGGTATTTGCCTTCTTTGTGATTAGGGTATTAAAAGAAAAATTGCCTCATCTGTAAGTTGTTTTCTATTTTAGATTAACAAATATGTACAGTCTTTGAAGGAGACATTGCACTGTAGAAATCAATAGCAGAGTGCTTTGATAGAGTGAAAGTAAAAGAGATTAGGAACACGAAAAACATCAGGAAGCGCCCAAGCTGCTTCTTTAGTCAAAAATTATTCCCTGGTTTAAGTTGAAAAGGAAGAAGACTGCCTCAGCTCTTCCCATGTGTTTGTCATAGCATTTTTAAGGTATAATAGTGTATATTAAATAAGGCGTAAGGTATTTTAGGAGTGTTGTTGTACCTTGGACACCTGTCTGTTGTCTGATGAACACTGAATCAAGCTGACTTTGCAGACAAATATTCTCTCAAGTATTCTGCCAAATATTCTCAGTCTTGCTGGGTAGACAGCGATTTACTTGTGGATTGTAAGGGGTGCTTTGCCTGGAAAAGAATGGATGAAAGCATGTGAGGATACGGCCACCATGCACATGTCAAGGACTCACAAAGGTGAGCTGGCATAGCACATTCATCCTCACGAGTCTGACAAGTAGATAATCTAAACGTGGTGTGACATTCATCCATAACTGAGTGACTGAAATGCCCATTCTAACCCCAATTTACTCTAATTGATTAGTTCTTCTATTTATAATTCAAGAAAACGGCTCTCTTTTCAGAAATGTCAACTGAAAACCAGGAGAATTATACCAATGCACCTGATTTTTAGATTGCCTGAAGTGCTCTTCTGATGACCTGTGAGGCAAAGTCATGAACCTGCTATTTCACAGGGGTGCTGGATGATGTGAACTACAATTAACGCTGTCAGAGGAAGCAGACAGTTCTGCTCTTGGGCTGCCACTTAGTCATGTAGCTTTTGCAGCTGCAGAGCAAATAGCTCTGTAGCACTCTTTTGGAGGTTAATTCTCCACCAGGATAATTATTCAGACACTGAATTATGTGCACAGTGCTCGGTGCACCTAAGTCTCAGCTCCACGTGCACAGTCAGCCCTGCACATCCATATTCCCACACAGCCCCACAGCCCAGAACCGGGTGGGACAATTTAGTTATGGCTGCAAAACATTCTCCATTCAAAACACATTAGTTTGGGGGTGATTCACAATTGCCAGAATCTCTGGAATTTTCTCTAGTTTGTCTGAAAAAATTACCTCCTTTCTTTCAGAGCAGACTGCTTGCTGATTTGACAAATGGTTTCAGCCTCCCTAAAGCTGAATTTTCCTTTTACTATTATTTTGTTTACAAACCTCCTTCATTTTTTTACCTCCTCTCCTGTCCCTGGACTGATACTGCAGCAAATTGCTTCATCCAGTCCATCCCCATCCAGCTGTGGGAAGTTCCTCAGCTCCACTTACTCCCCACAGCCTGTTCAAAACAAAACCCAGCTGAGTTGTTAGCATGGGTGAGAACTTGTCCTGTCCTTTCCCCTCCGACTTGTATTGTAAATCCTGAGCAGGAATATTTATTTCCCTGCTGATTAAGTGTGAAAAACGAGGTTCACTCTCCTGTTAAAATTTAAAAGTTTAATAAAAGGACAATAGAGGACAAAGATAAAGCAAAGTTACAGTGCGCTGGGTACCCTTGGCTCTCTGCCAAGAGCACGCCTGCTATTGTGGAGACACCCTTTACATACCTTTACTATTGCATCAGCATAATGCATATTCATAAACAATTATACATATTCAAACTTTCCCCCAAACTAGTTTACATGTTCCAGGAACTGTTTTGCACGGCTCCTCCTCGGGTCCGCCTTTTCAGAGCATGCACATTTCTTGGCTGTGGTTTTAGTCAGTTTTTATTATCACCTCCAGCTGGAGCCTCGGGCCATGGTTTCTGCAGACGGGGGTTCCTGATCGCCGGCATGTCCGCAGCTGGGGTCTGCATCATCCGTTCTTTGGATGTTATCCAACCCAGCAGACAGTTCAATTACCACAAGCATAACTACATCAGCTATTTCACCACTATGTCTAAGCCTAGCTAATAACAGAAATAAAGGCATTAGTTCTTGTTACAAAAACTGTATCTTCATAGCAAAGCTACTTTAACATTATACATATAACATCTATTGAAATATTTGCGGAAAGCCGATATTATAGTACATATTTATCACATTAAGGGAGGTTTTTCTGATCCCTGCTGGGTTCCCAGGATGGCCCCAGCAGTCCATCCCTCACTAGTGTTCCTCAGCTAGAGGCTGCTTCCCTTCAGCGGGGCTGCACAAGGCTCGACACACCATCCTCCCAATGCATTGCAGGTGTGGCTGGCGTGCAGCACCCCAGGCAGCAGCTCACCAGCTTGTCCTCACATCTGCCCTGCCCAGGGGACACACTCACAGCTGCTTTCTGTGTCCTGAGTGACAGGAAGAACACCCTGGACACAATGGTTTTCGGCCGCAGGCCCACACGGAGCGTGAGGATGGACGCCCACTTCTCTTCTTCCCCCGGGCCAGCTCATCAGATGGCCCGAGAGGAATGCTGGGGTGGATCTCCAGACACTTCTGGCTGTGCTCAGGGCGCATCCATCACATCTCATCGTGGCTGCTTACGTCTTTGAACGAGAAGAGCTGGGCGGAGGGAACGCCAAAGGCAAGGCCCTGCAGCTCCAGGGCAGCAGCCACATCCCAGGACATCCCTCACTCCAGGCCGCTCCTTCAGGCAAAATGTGAGAGCAGCATATCAGAAAGCTCAGTTTTCGGAATCCGTGCGTTCCAGCTAAACTGATAAGGGGAGTAAAGATGAAAAGGGAAACAAAATATTTGCAGCTGTTCGAATAGGAAATTTCTGTGTCATTCAGACCTCAAAATCAGATTTTGCTCAGGCATCAGCACATGTTGCTGCACTGATTTTTACAAGACACCAGATGCTGATCTGATTTGCTTCACAGAAGCCATTAACAATCCAGGAGATTTAGGAGGCTGCTGATAAGAGAAGGTACAGCAGCTCTGTAAAATTGTCTCATTAAACGTCGATAAGGGTTGAAGTGGGAGCTTTCATCTACATTTGATCTCTTCCCAAATATGTGGAGTGGTTGAACCTGCCCATTTTCCTGAATTATAAAACTATTACATTAAACCTTTCAGAAAGTAGTAGATTAATTCACCATCCTTCACTGAAGAGGCAGTTGTAGAGATTTTTTTTTAAACTGCTTTTTTTTTTTAATGTCAGAGCTTTGGAGGCTACTGCTGACATTTACTTACATGGTTTTAATTAAGCATTATTTTCAGTGCACCTGAAGCTGTTGTCAAAAGATTTTTTTTATGTATGCTGTATCAGCAAACCTAAGTAATAACTCCACCTGAAGTTGATAAGGTATAAATGTAAGTTTAGAGAGCAGTTACAGTTAAGTGTAAATATTTTCCACTTGATTTTTATAGTTTTTTTGTTCTGCCTAACAGATCCTTTCCAAATCGTGCTGGATTCTCCCTTGGGAAGCAGCTCCTTTGCTGGAACTGCTCCAGGCTCCCTTTGAATGGAAGCAGCCCTCTGACAAAATAAGTACAATAGCTTAGAACAGCAAGTGAGCAGCACATTTACATGGCAGGATCTCTGTGTTTACAGCTTCTTTGAAGATGCCTGAAGCCATTTGAAGGCACCCACTTGTGCAAGGAGCAGAGCTGGGGAGCATCACCAGAACCCTGGTCCTGGGAGGGGTTGGACTGCCCGGAGCAGCTGCAGCTGTAGCACTGCACCTACCCCAGCTTAAAACAGCAGCTGGAGGGCGAGAGGGAGAAGAAGGGAAGAAGAAAGCACACTCAGGGATGGCACTGTGCAGCCCAGGGTGCCTTCTTTAGGGTTCCCACTGTGTTCCCAGGGTTCCTGTTCAGAGTACTCCGCAGCAAGCTTGCTGTCATTCAATGAGAACAGCAGAATTCAGATCAGAAATACTCTTCTCTTAAGAGGAGGCATCACCTCTAAGAGTAGCCTTTTCCAAGGAAGTTACAACCAGTGGACTCACATTTCCTGCCCCTGTGGTCAGAGTTTGTAGTTTGCTGAGATTTTGGAAGCAGGGAGGTGATGCTGGTTTGAGTTTTTGTTAAAGTTGTGGTGGGTTTAGGTATTTGGCACGAGGCTTTTCTAAGTAACATTGTCAGCACGATGGCAAAGGGTAATATTTACAGCTTGCAATAGCTGAAATGTTCCAGTGCACTCAAGTGATTTAAGTGCTTTGGGGATTTCTACCCTAATTCCCTGAGAGCAAAACTTGAAATGTCGCTTATAGCAGAAGAAATTACAGCAAATACACATATGAATAACATCATTTACAATTAAAGGATAACTAAACATTCCTAGGGATGGATATAAACCAGAACAATTGGATCCAAACATAATCAGCCTTTCAGGCAGACTGAGATCTGGTTACAATCTTTAGAGCTGAAGCATCTCTCTAAATATCCCTGAAAGGAATGTGTAACAACTTGCACTGTAATATCTGAGTCACCTTTCAGCTAAGGAGGTGGAGGTGGTGAAGACAGCATTGAATGTTTGGATATTAGGGGCACCTTAGGAGCTGGAAAGTAATAGCCAGTGTTGGGATAAGTAAGGGTAAAAGTCATGAAAAAGCTCTCTTAAACTTCACGTGTTTGGTTCTGAAGCTATAAAACTGTTGAATTGTGGACAAATAAAATGAAGCATTTACCTAGCACAGATGGAGAAAGAGACTGGTCAAAAAGAGATGAGAATTCACATCATAGTTGTTTACATAAGGTCCAAAAAAACCCCCCAAATTGTTCAGAGCATATCCGCCGTGTCAAATAACTTATCTGCGTGCTTTGCTCCCAGCTCTGGTCCTTTGGTTGTCTGCATGGCATGGAATAAAACAACTGTATTTCCTCCCCTCCGAGTGGGATTCAGGCAGTTTCCTCTGGCCTGTTCCTGTAGCAGAGGGGTGAAGGGCAGAGCACCTCCCCATCAGCCCTGCACTCTCAAAGACCCCTCGGCGCTCTCCCATTCCTCTCCCATGGCATGCAATGACCACCCAGGCTCCTGGGCTGTGGAAACACCACTCCTTCATCTGTCACAGTCTACGTGAGATCACAGGCACCTCTGTGTGAAAAACTGCAAGAAAGAAAGCAGCCATGGGGTCTGTAGGGGGTGAGGACCAAGGGCTGGGTGCTCTGAAGGCAGCTTGTTGATTCTAAGAGGGGTTAAGGCTGTGTGGTGGGAGTGTGACCCACCCTAAAATGCTGGGCTGGGCAGTTCCCTAGGGAATGCCATGAGCAGGGCACGTGGTACCCGGCCTCACAGAGGCACCCAAACTGGCCTATGTAAAACTCCTGTTAAAAAGAAACAGCTCTTTATATGGGACTGATTGATGCCATGGGCTGGGGAGTCCAGAAGGTACCAGCCTGAGTGCTCAAGCAAGGAAGTTGCAACAGAATTTTATGAAATCAGTTATTTCTGCTGATAAACTGAAAGAAGTAGGCAGACTTAGTTTCTACACGCTAAAAGGCTTGCTGGGAAGCTTGGAAAAAGCTTGTGATTACAGATACCAAAGATGAGCTGACATGCTGGCTTTTGTGCAAGGACAGTCAGACCTGTCTAGAGTAGAGATGAGATAATTACATTTAGCTATTTTAATAAGCTGTTTCTCATCATGCATAAATATAGCCTGATCAGTAATTAAACTGGGACTGTGCTATGAATTTGTGCAGTTTTTCTTTAAACAGGCTTAACTGTGTTTTGCTGCCTGTTCATTTCGGTCTCTCTTCATGTCAGTGTGCCAAATGTAATAAAATTAACATTTTGGGAGACCAGGTGTGAACATACACACTTATCGCACGCAGCAATAAAGCATTGGTTCAGTGCTTACAGGTCACTGGGTGTCATTTCAGAAGCCTTCTGTCTCCATCAGAGTGGCATAGATGTTGAAGAGACAAGCTGCACCTTGTGGCTCTGCACAGAACAAAGACTCAAAAATAAAAACAGTTAGTCTGTAATGACAATTAATGTACAATGTCAGTGTTTATTAACAGCAATAAAATGCGCAATGATCACACATCAGGGCAAGACAAGACTCTTTTAACTGCAATTTCATCCTAATTTGGCTGAGCATGAAAGGATAAATCAGTGAGATTTTATGGCTGATATGCTTTATGTGATTGCTCGTGTGAAAGAAATAGCAAATAATATTGCCAAAAGCAGTAGCTTATCCTGTTGAAACTGGGAAGATTTCAAGAGATCTTAGAGGGTATTATTAATAGAGCGTGTTTAAGAAAAGAAGAATTTGGTCTTGGTCTTGGGAAAAATCTCAGAAAATACATGACTGTTCATTTTTTAAATATTTTTTCTGGCTTTTTTATTATTTTTTGGTGGTTAGTAATGGAAAATGAAAATATTTCACTTTATAATGGAACATGAATATGCTCCTGTTAGGAAAAAGTTTAGACTCTTCTGCAAGCTAGTTTAAATTGCCAGTGAAAGAAGAGCAACAGAAAACCAACAGGCCTGCAGGTTTCCTCTGTGGGGTACAGAAACAGACAAAAATCATCAGATCATTTAAATTGGGAAAGACCTTTAAGATCATTAAATCCAACCGTTAACCCAACACAGCCAAGCTCACCACTAAACCAGGTCCCCAAGTGCCACACACACGTATCTTTTAAATACCTCCAGGGGTGGTCACTCAGCCGCTTCCCTGGGCAGCCTGTTCCAGTGATCAGCAGCCCTTTCTGTGAAAGCATTTTTTCTTATGTCCAATCTAAATCTCCCTGCTGCAACTTGAAGCCATTTCCTCTTTTCTTTGTTACTCAGAAGAGACTGAACCCCACCTGGCTACACCCTCCTTCCAGGGAGTTGTAGAGAGCAATAAGGTGCCTTCTGAGCCTCCTTTTCTCCAGGTTAAACAACTCCAGCTCCCTCAGCTGCTCCTCATAAGATTTGTGCTCCAGATGCTTCACCAGCTCTGTCACCCTTCCTTGGGCACATCCCGACACACAAATCAGTTCTCAGCTTAAATAGAGCATTGGACTGGCTCAGAAACTCACCCTTATTCCACTGTATTGGTAGTAAAAGCAGCATTTCTCATTTCTTTCTGATCTAGCTTTCATTCTTGTAAAGGTTCTGCACAACTTCAAAGTCCATTATTTTTCTTAAATGAAAGGCTTGTAATAATATTTGGCATTTAAAGATAGGGAAAAAACAATTCTATGGATCAGAGTCTGTCATGGCTTTTAAAAAAGGCACAAAGTCCATCTTCGCTGAATTTGGAAGGTTTTTCTGAAAAAATGAAGCCATGGAAGACAGATGAGCCACTGACTGAAAAGAGGAGTAATTATTTCATAATAAATATCGCAGAAGACAGAGAGTCAGCTTTTCCCTGAACATTTTAGAAGTTTCAAGATATATCACCCCTGCCATGACATTTAGCTGGGGCAGAAGCACCCACTCCCACTCGATTATCTGGGAAACCTCACTAAGCCAAATTCTGCTCCTTGAGACGTTTCCAGCAGCTGTTCAAAGACCATATGGAGCCCTGCGTGCAGCTCACAAGGCCAAAAGTTCTGCAAATGCTTTACCACAATATAGTAAAGGCCTTGTAACATCTTGCATTTTGCAAGTGAGGAGATGGAGACACAGAGACCCTCTGCTCCCCTCCCACACTGTTTCAGAGGCAAAGATAAAACGTGCTTCACGTCAGAGGCCACTCGTTCCATCTTTAGATTGTGCTGTTGCTATTTGTAAATATTTATCCATTTCATATTCCAAATGTGGGCGATAGTGAAGACTGTAGTAGCACTAACATTAATATGTTTTCATTTGTATTTTACTACACACTAGTGGTGGCAAAACTTTTTTGCACTTTAGAGGCATCTTCAAGAGTAATGGCATGGAGAAACCACCTAAGACATGTATCACACTGAGGCTAGAGTGTGTTTTAACTTGTAGATGCGCTCTGAATGCTCACTTCCACGCTGTGAGGAATTCCTCCATGTAGAAAACATTCCTCGGATACAAATGATTTCATAATCTGACACAAAAGTGAGCAGAACAATGAATTGACTTGAGCAGAACAATGAATTGACTTGGCTGAAATGAATTAAAGATTGTGATGGAAGTTTGCTGAACACTTGTGAACACTGTAAGCCAGATTCCATCCTCATTCTGTATAATAAATGTTTGGCAGCAAAGCAGAATAAAAGTGAAATGTGTCTTCATGCTTGTAGGCTTGTAGGTAAGAAAGAGGTAGGTAAAAAAAAAAAAAAGGGAAAAAAAACTACTTTAAGGGGAGAGCCAGGATGGGGGGAAAGACACATTATCAAAGTTGGAATATGCTATTGTAGAACTAAAGGAACCTAAAGATAAAGCAGCTTCACGAAACCTGAAAATATCGAAAATAATTTTTCATAAAAATGCATCTCCACTGTCTATCTCATTATGCCCTTGGGAGCTGCTAATATATATAGCCTGCATAGAACAGAGTGAAATTCATCTTTGGAGTATTTTGCTGCTAGCTGGGAAATCAAGAAAATGCTTATAAAGAGGAGCTAATAAATACATTTCTGACTCCCTGGGCTCAGCATTTCTAGTGACAAGGACTAGCTTTTAGCTAAAAGTGAACTGAAAATTTCATGCTGGGAGCTAACAAACAGTATGTGGGAAAGCAGCAACAAGATTCTGCTACTTTTCATCCTTGGTTCAGATCTATCCCACATGGCTGTTGGTCAAAAGCCTTTCCCCATCCAAATGCACCTGGAGATAAGCCAGGATACTGGAGAGTCATTACAGCTTGTAGCTGCCTGCATCACCTCCTAACTGGATCTAACTGAGATTTGTGCTGTTGATTTGAGCACAGAGTCACATGTTCTCTCCAGTTGGCTTGGTGCAGTCAGGGTGTTGAAGCAAATACATCTGCAGTAGGAGCAGCCACACAGAGCAATGGGACTGTCACTGAGACCATGTCCAGCAGAGCTGTCTCTGTGTCCAGCCTGAAGCCTCACTTGAGTTCTTGGAAAGCTTCTGTGGATGGTGCTCAAGCCTGGTGGGAAGATAAGACTGTGCCCCTGGCTCTGCCAGTTGGGTTGTGTGTGGCACTGCTGTCCCTGGCATCCCAGGTCCATGGGAACACAGGTCTGCCAGCACCTCCAAGCAGGGAAAGGTCCCTTGCTGGTTTGTGAGAGTCAGAAGAAGATGCAGTGCGCAGTGATTTTAAATTGTTTGTGTTCACTGTGTTATAACAAACTCTGAGGCAATAATTACTTCCCTAAGGTAATATAACTGCACTAACGGCATGAGAAATTTGATCTGCCCGTTTCCTGGTTTTGGCCACAGCTCATGAAATCACAACTCTTAAATGCAGGGCCTGGATAAAAGGGCCATTCTCCTCTACCTACACAGCTATTTTTGGTTCTTTGTGGCTTATAAATAAAATAATCTTTGAGAGTGAAACTGGTCAGGAGTTTTTTCCCAACCAAATGGCAAGTGCCTTTCAAGCTCTTGGGGAGACAAGAGAAGTCAAAATAATTTTTGAACCACAATTGTGTGTTTGAAGTATTCAAAAATGAAACTATGTTCCTGAAAAAAACAGATACACAAATACTCTTGAGTTTGGTCCTGTCCCTGGAGAGGCATTCATAGCCTCAGTGATTTCCATGGAGTCATGCCAAATTACACGAGCTGGATATTTGCTCTGGGCCTTTTTGCTATCACAAACAGCAGCTACATGATAAGGATCACAGCATAGTTCTGAGAGGAGGGCAAGTGTCACTGATAGAGTGGTTGCACAAATGTCATTCATTAATAAAAAGGTCACGAGTGACTGCAAGGGATACAAACGAAGTTATTTCACTTCTTTGGGGCGTCATTTTGCAGTCCTGTTAATTGTACTTATCAAACATCTTCCTAACCTTTTCAAAGGCCTGTCTTCCTGCAATTTAAGGTCTGTGTTTGGGAAGCCAGGTTAAAGAGAGCCTCCCCTTTCAGCCTCTGAGCCTGAGTACACACTAGGAAGGCAAGGACTAAAGTTGAAAGATAAGAGGGAACCTGGGCATTGAAAGGTGCCCCAGACCAAAGACCAGTGTGTGTAAAACACAGGTCTGAGTACAGCAGCAGCACTGCTGTTCTAAAAAGTAGGTAACTGCCTGCTCTGGTAATTACAGACTACATTTTGAAGCAGCACACACTTAGCAGTGTGAGCGTGTAGAGACTAAAAGCATGAAGTGTTACCCAATCCAGAGCACAGCAGCATCCTTAGAAAAAAGAGCTCAAAAGAAAATTAAGGCAAAAGAGGTGAAATCTCATAGCATCAAGCATGAAGTGACTGAATACTTGACTTCCTCAATCCCTCCTACCTTAGGCAATGAAAGCAAGCTTACACTACGGGCTGAGAAGGAAAATTTATGAGAATTATGGAAATAAATCACACAGTGTTTTATTTGTCCGTGGTGTGCAGGAATTTATCAGAATCCAGAATTTTGTTTTTTGTTCTTGTTGCAAACACAAACAAGGAATGTGTCCTGAATTCATGCAAACTTCTGTTTTTCCAAGATAAAGAGCTGTAGCATAAGTAAGAACACTCTAAAGTCCTACTTTAGGGGTCACAAAAACTGTCTAACTCCCTGATTTGGACAGCAGTAGAGGTGAGGGTCTCCCTTTCTTGCACAGTACATAATCCAAAATGAAATTAAATCGTAAATCAGTTGCAAAACACAGAAGATTTTATACCATGTAACTTTTTCCCCCTCTTCCACCTGACTAATGTTAGTGAGCAAGTATGAATGGGGAGTGCTAGAATCAACTAATGGTAGGGATAACCCCAAAGTATTTGTACAGTTTTTCCTGTTCCCTGTCTGACCTGGTCTGCTTTATGTCAGTGTCTACTTTAAGGGGTAGGATTTGTCTTTCTGTGCCGTGGTTTATGTAGTGTCACAAATGCTGATACTGATCTCTTGCAGTGAGGGTTTCTGTTTGATCTCGCCAGTGTAAGAGCATGTATGTTATTTTCATCAGGGCCTTTCCAGTCACTTGATTCATTTGTTTTGCACAAAGCAGGATTGTAGCTGGGCAGTGAGAAGGGGGAAGTTGTATGTGCAGAGTAAGATTTAGCAATTCCTATATTTCCTGTAAGACAGAGGCTATTTTGAGTTTGGCTTTTTATGCTTCCTTTGGGGGAAAAAAGGTATCTTGCAAAAGCAGAGGGCAATGGCATCTAATTTTCCCATCCACTGCCTGTAAAATATTTATTAAATAAACTTTCACCTTCTCCCTTCTTAATTCTCAAATGATTCTGTGACAGAGTAATCTTGTTCTGAGTGTAAATGTCGTTCCTCTCCCAGTCAGGGAAAACAAAACAAAAGAGCACATCTTCATTTTTCACAACAGAGTTGCTTTCCCACTGGTTGCTTAAAAAGCAAAACTGATGTTTTGCCTGTGGGAGCAATTTAAGATGAGATAAACTGTGGGTGTTGGCCTCTCAAAGGTCATCCCAAGCTGACGTTATAACCTTGTTCTGGTGGTTTATGAGCTTTCCCGTAGCAGCATCCACAGAAGTGGTTTAGTTTTGGATCATGCAGTCGGATCATGAATCTGCACCACTGCCACTGTCACAGGTGGGTATTCTCCTAAGTGGGCTCTGACTCATCTTCCATTTGCATTCTTGTAAGGAGGAAAATCCTTAGAGATGCAAATCAAAGGTATTACTAGGAAGCAACTCATATTCATCTGCAAGAAGCAGGAAAAAAGTAGAAATCCCAATGTTTTGGGATTACATCATCGCCCTCATAGGATCAGTTGAGCATTATTATAGGGCCGTAGTTACTCCAAGGCTGTGGGACACCCTGTGAATGCAAATTTAGGTGTCAAGACCCATAAAAATTCTCCTGTGGAGGAAATGTTGAGGGAGACTAAGACTAGGGTTTGGTTTCAAATACCAAAGCCCAGCATGCCTGCATGTTCACGTTCATGTGGGAATGAAGGGTCTGCAGTCTCCATGTCCAGCCAGGGCTCTATGAAGTTGCTTAAACAAGGTCACCTGGTGCTGATGCCATGATGATTTTTTGCCTTTTCTTTATATACCTTTCATACACCCTTTAATACAGCTTTTATGTATCCTCAGTGCTTTTAGCATGCAGACTTGTGATTCCTTGAGTCTGATAACTCAGCATAGCCCCAATATTCTGTTAAGCCAGGAGACCAAACACCCTGGAGGCCTCGCTCCGGGAGGCCAGAAAGCCCCACGCGATTCTGGGAAACCAAGGTCCTCTCTGGAACACATCCTGTCAACTAGGATAGGCCCATCCAGGGGGGATTTCCTCGGGATGGGGGGATATCACAATAATCATTCAAGCCCCTCACTGGGGAATCTTTGATGGATATGCCAATTTGCAAGGTCTATAAATTGTATACAGGATCCATCGTGTGGGTGCATTTTGGCACGTTCCGCCTTGGTGAAGTGGTGCACCTTTAAGGATCCTTAAATAAATACTGAGGTAAAAACCCCTTTTTCCCATAACCGTGTCTGGCTTTTAATTTTAAGACCAGGGAAAGGCAGCAGTGCCTCCTGGGACAGCTCCAGGAGGTTGGCTGGTGTGAGACAGCACCTGTCAAAGACAAACCCATGCTGTTCTAAGTGGCTGCTAGAGCCTCGTAAGGCACAACGGGGAATTTCTAGCACCACTTCATACCTGAACTCAGCCACCTGAACCAAGTCCCTCCACTGCTCCTTGTGCAGTCAGACAAGCAGCTGGCACAGCCCGAGAATCAAATGGCACTGGATACTGAAGAACTGAGCCAACAGCACAGGTTCTCGTAATCAAAATGTTTTCCAAGGCAGAAATTTCTCTGCAGAAAATAATTTCCTCCCTGCAATTGACCTAAAGTAGAGTGGGAACAGGACATCTCTGTGTCCTTCACTTTTCCTGTCTTCTTAAACTCTTAGACCATCTCTGACACCAGGAAACCAGGAAAATATTGAAGTTCTCTGCAGGGAGAGTGAATCCAGCTCAAGGTCTAGAAAACAATTTGATACCCTGAAATGTTGAACTGTGACAACTAGCCAGCCTACTTGTCTGTTAGTTCCTGTCCTTGGTTCTCTTTATCTTCCTCAGATATTCTCTTAGATATCATTGGAGGCTGTATTTGAATAGCAAAGACATTTTTGACATTACTCAGGAGGAGCAGCATCATTATTCCAGTGCTTTACAGCCCCCAGGTGCTTCAGAACCTACAGGCGTGGTTGTTTGCTGTGCAGCAGGTCCCTGGTGCCTAATCCTGCAAGTAAATACGTGACTCATTCATCCTACAGCAGTGTGGGACCATAAATACCAGGCATTTGTTCACTCAAGAGAAGGCCACGTTCACGTGTAGCTGACAAACACAAGTCTCTGGGTAGTAAACACTCAGGCCTGAAACAACCCCAGCCTGCAACCAGGAATTAGAAGCTTTGCTTGTTCCGTAGAATTTCATGTCCCAAGGTGGACCGTGTAGTCAGTAGACTAAGAGTAGTCCTTGATGAGAATTTTGCTGCCTGACTTTCATAACAAAAATATATAACAAGTATTAAATAAGCTTTGTTGTTGCTGTTCATGTCTTAGTATCCTTTTGAGGCCAAAAATATGTTCATTGTGTCATGAACTGTTTCCAGTCAAAATACGTTTGGCAGATGCTAATTAGTACCTCCAGAGGGGCAGTTTTAGCACAGTTTCCCACATCACTTCTACAGCAGTTGTGTTCCATGGGGGCGATAAAACCACTGGGAGATTTTGCACCGTGACAACGTTTGCCTGTTTATCTGTGCTCAAGGTTACCTGGGTGTTCTGTGTTCTTTCCTGGTAGAGAAGAATGAATTTAAATAGGAAAATACCAAGAATCTTTCAAGTGGAGGGCTGCATCATCCTTGAGATTTTTTCTTAGCAAATCAAATTCAGTGATCTTGGCCCTAGCAGAGCTAGAAAGAGCTCAAGAACACGTACGTGCTTCTTTGCACTCATTTAATTTCCACCTAAACTCTTCACTGCTGTGATGCAAGTCAAATACAGCCTAGAGATACCTCTACAGAAGTACCACTAGAGACTCCAGCATTACAGGTACGTTGACAACTGCAACATAAAAATCCTGCTAGTTCACAAATTAATGGTAACTTTGGAAACCAAATTCTAACACAATAGCTCTTCAGGGGACAGTCTGGAGGAGGAAAAGCATTTTAATTTGGCATTGACAAGCTCACTTGTTTCCTCAGCCCCTTTTTTGCTAGCATCCACTTCAAACCTCACACTTGGAGAGTGCTTTCACTCTAGTGCGTGTCTGAGGATGCATGGCACATTTCAAACTTTTAATCACAGCCACTGAACAGTGTTCTTCTTTACCAAATTCAGTTCTGCAAACAAGACAATTAAAATGTCAAGCTTCATCGGTTGAACCGATTTTCTAGAACAGCCTCACGCTCAGCTACAGCTTTGACAGGGATGTCTCCCTCCAGTCTTTGCTCTTTCCTTGCCCTGTTCAGATCCTAGGATCAATATTCAGAAGCAAAAGCTCTCAGCCTGAAAGACTTTATTAGCTGCATGCAATCCCTGGTGACATCCAGAGGGTGCAGTAGGTGTAACTCTCCAGCAAACTTTCAAGCTCTGCTGCTCAAGAGAAGACAGTTCTCTATTATGGGAGCTGCCAGTCTTCCTCTCCCCTGAGGAGCAGCACAGCAGCTTCTCCCTGTGATGAATTTCCTGCAGTGCAGCAACTCTTCAAGCTTCAGTTTCTAACTAGAATATGTAATTTAATGAGAGCTGAAGCCCAAAGCAGGAGAAGCAACATCAGGCATGATGGGCAAAGAGTTCTTCCTCCTCAAACCTTCCTACACTGGAAGAGAAATAGCTTCTTATTCCAGTGTTTTTGTTCCAGGGTAAATGTTGTTCAGTGGGTACGTTAGACAGGTTTAGGGTCTGACATAAAAACTACTATAATAAAATTGTACTGCACAGTAACTCATTCTCATCATAATTCCTGCTGAACTCTGGAACTACTGAACTGAAAATTGAGCTTAAAAAAATTCAGAGTGGGGCACTATGGAAAACTAGAGTTCACACCAGACTCCAGAGTGTGGGATAAATAGTCAGTGTGAATGGGAAATAAGAGAACATGTAATTATGAAGGGAAAGGTGAAATATAGTCACTTCTTCATGTTTCTCTAAAGTTACAATCCGAGAACATCATTCTCTGAAAAGATTAATAACTGGTAGTTGTATGCAGCTCATGCCAGTCAGGGTTCACTGACCATTTTCCCCTCTGCTTAGAGCCAGTGAGATCTCTGACCTGCTCTTCACAGGGCTTTCAAAACCTAGGCATGAGGCAGCCAGAGTGGTCACTCCCTCCTTGTAACCTCTTTGTACACAACTGGAGAGCACAGAATGGCGCCCGGAGCTCTCTCAGGTTCTATCGCTGCACTTCTGGGACTCATCACTGAGAACAATCCCATTAAATGTGTATTTTCTCTGGCATCCGAGAGCAGTGTCCTTTGCAACTCATAGCTTAAAGAACCCAGAGTCAGTTTGGGACTTGGTGACCATTTAATTGTATGTGGTCCCTTATTTTGTGTTATCCACGTGCACAGATATGAACCATGCATGTGACCCCAGTTTTGCTAAATATATAGATAGATATATATATATATATAGCCAAACATATATCAGAAATACATAAGTAAATTTTAAGGTGAGGTGCAATATAGAAAAAGATTCTTGCAACATCTGGACAGATCACTGCAGGCACACTACTATGAGCTACTATTTTTACCCCACCTGCCCTCTGAATTTTTGGCATGCCCTTGCTGTCATGCACCTTGCGTTGCCTGCTGCTCTGAGCGAATGCTGTTGCAAACAGAGAGTGATTTGATGGCAAACTGAAGGAACATTTAATCTAATCAATGCTTGCTTTGAACTGCTGCGTTGTTGGGAGGGCTTGTCAGATTACGGTGTTTACACAGTGCAGCTGCTGCTCCTGAGCCTGCAGATTGTGCTTTACTTGGGGCTGCTTGGAGGTGCCAGGAGAGCTCGGGGCTGTGGGTGCGCGTGCAGAAACATCTGGGTGCTTTGCTGCAACTCATCTCTGCTTGCACAAGCATTACCAGAATCCTAAGAGAACCTGCTGTGAGGAAAGTTCAGGGTTTTTCTCCTGATCTCACTCAAAGCCAGCCAGAACAGAAGCACATGAAAGACTTAAGGAAAAACTAAACGGAACTGTTTCAGACTTCAAAAGAAGTGCTGAGCAATTTCAGCTTACAGAGAAGCTTCAAGTAACAGAAACAAATAGCTAGATTAGTTTGAATGAAATCAGGATGGCATTCACAGTAACTCTGAATGCTCTTTTTCCTCGTAGGACTATAATTAGTGAATGCAATGTACTTCACGTTGTATGAAAAAAAAAAATACAGGCAATAAAATCTTAACTTTACTAAAAAATTTAGCCTATGCAGTAAAATGTCACAAAGTAGCATAACCTGATGGGGTCCAGAACTGGGGATTTCTTTTTATGTCAGCTCTGCAGGGTGGCTTTTAGCAGGTTATGCCATGTCCATATACCTCGTGTTTATCATAAAATGGTAAAATACATTCTTCTAGTGAATAAGTCATCTTGCAGAACTGTGGGTGAAAACAAAATTATCTGACAGCTCATACTTATATAAATATTTCTGTCAACCTGCTTATAGAGCTGAAAACATCACATGGAGAGAAGCTACGTTCAAGTCTCTAAGTGTGACGCATTAACTGGAAAGCAGGAAACATCAACTGCTTATCAGCAATAAACTGGCAAAATATTTTGAGAGCTCTTATGCAGGATTTAGGAACCCAAAATTTAGCTTCTGTAAAATCAAAGTAACAACAGAAGGAAGGCAATACAAGACCCTAGGTGAGAAACTCCTGAATAGAGTAATGCCAAAAGGGATCTGGAAGTTGAACTGCAGTACAGACCAATCAAAAGTTGTAACATTATATGGTTGTGAAACACAGCAGCACGCACTTGGGTTTTCTGAGAATGAAAATTTACATTGATACAGAAAGAATGTAACAAAAATATGAAGTATAAATGTTGTTTCAGTACTTAAAGCACAAATGCATTTATGCCAGGCTTTCTTTTATTAATGTCATGGCTTGCTGTAGGCAGAATGGGTATAGTGGAGGAAACAGGATAATAAAGAACAAAAAAAAGACAGGGGCTCAGTGAGTGAATATGTAACCAAAAAAATTAAAGGATATGAATAATCAGAAAAACAGCAATACTAAGAAAAATTAAAGTTACTCTCTAAGTCTTACTCTTACAAAAACCTTTTTTTTATAGAGAGAACACACCAAGAATTTTATTTATTTATTTACTTACTTTAGACATTCTAAATGCTATTAGCTATAGAACAAACATCCCTGTGTTGTTTGTGGAAACCAAGTGAAAGAATGCAAAGCAAATATGCAAGTAAACTAATAACTAGTGTTTATTCAATTACTGTTTTGTGCAAACAAGCAGAGTGATTTAATATCAGTTTGTAAACATCTTCCCCAAACTGCACTTCCAGATGATCATCTGCATGCAAATCAGTTTAAAATAAGCACATGCAAAACCAGGCCAAAATTCAAAGGAAAAAGCCCTCAAAAAAATCAGTAAGAAGGGATGAAAAAGGATGATGAAAAACAAGGAAAAGATAAAAGCAATTGTTCAAGCTTTTTTCTTGCTAAACGATGTTAGGAAACTGTCAACCAGAGAAAGACACAAAAAAAAGAAATCTACTCATCTTGTATAAACTCAGTTGTGAATTGATAATGAAAGACCTTAAACAAGGCTGTCTGCCAAGAAGAGAAGTGGAAGTCCCAGCTGTAATTAAATATATTAACTACTCTTCCTCTGGAAGCAGCAGAGCCAGAGCTCGTCTTTCATGTCTCTCAGAACTTCCCCTTTTCTGTGGCTCTTCCAGTGAAGACCACTTGGCTCAAGGCAGGCTGAATTTGGAACAGTGAGGGACTGCAGATTTTTAGGGCTTTCAGCTATTTCATTCAGGTGTTTGCATGGGGGGGAAAAGGATCTGTTTGAGGAATGAAGGAGTAACCCAGCTGAGGATCTCCCTTACTGCCTGCCAGGGAACTCAGGGAGGGAAAAAGGGCAACGATTGCTCTCAGCTTTCTCATCTCCTGTACCGAGAGAGGTTCTTACAGTGCCCATTGCTGGGCTCACTCCTGTGAAGGAGGGTGAAACAGAAGAGAATCTGCTTTTCAAATATAATAATATTGAAACATTTGTATTGTTCCCAAGCCCTCTTGAGGTTTCTGGGTTTTTCTACCTAACAGATACTGCTTGAGCAACCACTCAGCTTTCCCATTGGGATACTCCAAGGATGGAGAGTTTCTAGGATATGATGCAGTACCTTACATATGGACAAAGCAGCTGAGTCATTTGTTTTTACCACTTCCTTTCAGATGCATGTCTCCCTTTCTCTGTCCTCTCTCCTGAGGTGCACACCCCCAGAAGCTGGTGCCATGCCAGCTGCTCAGAACCTGAGGGGAAGCTGCTGCCCCTGAAGATGCCCTTTACCATCTGGCCATGGCCCTGGTGGCTGGGCTGGCCGTGTGAGGGGTGCTGCAGGGTGCTTGCTCTGTCCCACAGGCAGCGTCTCGTGGGACGAATCCAGGCTCTTCTTTCCAATCCACCTTGTTCTGGAAACCTTCCAAATGTTATTAGATTCTGTAAGAGCTGACCTTTAAAAGTCAGTGGTGCAATTAACCAATCTGGCCAGCTCTACACCAGCAGCTCAGCTGGCCTAGGAGAGGCAGGAACCAGACCGTTCACTTCTGACTAATGTCATTACAGAAGGACAGGAGGTGGACCCAGACGCTCTAATTAAACGGCAGCAGAGCTGCTCAGCAGGCTGTTATGATTGAGTGCAGAGCAGAGGGACCGTGCAAGGCACCACAGAATCCCTGGGCTTTGTCCACTTCTGTGCCACAGCCATTTCTGGGGGATTTGTTGGCAGTAATCTCTCATACAGCTGGCAAAAGAAAGGCAAGGCATCCAAAGAAATGGGGATCCATCACTGCCAATGCTCTGGTCTGAAGGCCTCTGTCCTAACTCACCTTGTGAAAACTAATGCATAAGGGCACTTCCAGAATGGAAGAAAGGGTGGTGTGGTGAGGGGATTGCCTTCACTATCTGTGAGAGACTCCCTGCTCTGCTTTCATTTGCATGTCAGAAATAGCCCTGTGTGCAGTAGAGCCCCTGAAGATTGGAGGAGTCATTCACCCAAGTCTGACTCAGTGTTTCCTTGTTGTAGGTCAAGAGCCTCTGGCCAGTGCTAAATGGTCACTTCTCTCTCCCCTTGTCCCATCTACTTTAGGTATGGACATAAACAGCAAAACAGGAGTCCTGCAGAAAGGTGAACCTTGAGACTCCGTTGGACTTTTCTGCTTTTTCTTGTGTGTCAGATGGCTGGAATTTTGGACGGCATTTGTCTGTGTCAGTGTTTGCTGTCCTTTCCACTGGGGTTCTACTGACATTTCTTGCTTCTTTCTCTCTCTCCTGCTCACAGTGAATTGCCTCTGGTTCCACGCAGGCCTTTGCTGTTAGCAAATTAAAAAGTTCAGACTTAAAATTAACTACTTCTTACTTGCATGAAATAGGGCAGGCCTAAATTTGGCCTTTATTTAGGCTGGAAAGCTATTCACTCTGCAGTGCAAACAGAAGTCAAAGCTGGTGGTTGCTGGTTCTTTTGGCCACTCATTGCTCTCATCTCGTACTCAGAGAAGCAGAGAAGTTTTCTCAACAGTTGCCTGTGAAAGAACCACAGGCTCCCTGTTTACTCATGGCTGTCCCTAACCTTCGTAAAGTACACCAAAAGGCCCCTGCATTCTCAAGGAACCCAAATATTCTTAACATTATCAAAAGCTGAATGTATTCTTAAATGTGGGCATTAACCCCTTGCAACTCTTTACCCTGGGGACAGAGATGGGGCCTCCAGATTATGATCCAATGCAGGAACCTCATCTATCAACAAGGCAAAAAAAAATCTTGGAGAAATTAGCCTTGTGAGGCTAAAACCACCTGTAGCAAATAGATCCCTGACACATCTTAGATATTAGCCTAAGCTTCCCAATTTTCTTGCATTGAGCTGATTGTGCAGGTGGCCAAATAAATGTTTCATGTCTGTGAAATAAGATGGGTGCAAAGCTTGGGTGCCAGTTTTTTTAGGTTGAAGAATCTCATTCAAAATCATTTGAAACTTCATAATGATTTCCCACCTAAGAGTGCATCTCTTACTTGTCTTTATTTGGGTACTGCCAGTAGAATTTGCAGCTGAAAAATATACGTCTTTCACTTGCAGAAAAACATTGTTAGCAGGAGTACCTCTGAGGAAACAAAAACCTCTAAACACTTTTGTACTCACTCCTGATCTGTTTCTGTGGTTTTCATGTCTGCTTTTCTGTCCCATAGAACATAGTCTTGTTCATCCAGTTCCATATTTATGCACAAAACTTCTAATTATTTTAAGTGGAAGCTCTAGGAATAATTCCCATGTATTGCTATAAAATCTACTGAAGTCTGAATTGGCATAGATGCAGTGGAACTTGCAAAGCTAGTAGGGAGTGTACGTCTTCTTAGAAATAATAAAAATGACAGAAGCTTCAAGTTGTAAACAGAGATTGAGGGCCAACATTTTTACCATATGTATGTCTCTAGAGCTGCAAAAAAGTGCCAGGAAAATTGGTGCTTCTAGAAAATCTGATTAGGTCCCTATTTGCATCTGAAAATCTTCAATATATTTATATTTATGATAAATGAGAATTTTCAGCTGAGACTAATGTTGGAATTGGGCCTTTGAAACAAACCTAACCTCACTGAAGCAACTGGGAAATCTTTCAAATGCCTTTTAATGATTTCCTAAACTTTTAAGTCGGTGTCATCCAAAATTTTGACAACCATAGACCAAAAGATGTTGTAGGAATTTGCTCAGATTGGGCTTTTGGAGACAAATATACTTTATGACCTCACAGAGCAGTGGAAAAATCATTTTTCCAGGAATAGGTGGAAAAGGCCCATGGTCTCTGCAGCCCTGCACCAAACCTATGGAGTGACCAGTTACTTATCAACCCTCTCTTTGTGATACTTTACTGACCAAAGGAGGGAAAAAAACCCATAATTGCATCAATTCAAGTCCTGCTGGAGAGAAACATAAGAAGGCTTTTCTACTACCTAATCTTTTCAAATGGAATGAAAGTAAATTTAATTTAAGTCATAGCCTTCTTCCCTGTGTGGGTAGATCACAGCTGACTTGCCTGTACTGGAGAATCAAGACTCAGATACAGAAATCTGAAGACCTGTGGGAAATATGAGTAAGAGGAAAGAAAGGGTATGAGAACATCATTACTAAGAACTAGCTCAAACCTTAGTTAGCAGAAAAGTTTTCATATTTTTTTGTCTCAAGAACCTTCTAGTGGAAAAAGAAGGTCCTTCCTAAAAGGGCAGAAGAAATATAGATGAAGCACAATAAAGGGGAAGCTTGCCATGAAATTTTACCTAAATTTGAAGTATTTCAAATTTATTTCAAATGGGAAGGGTCACTGAGAGGAAAATAGCCTCAAATGGTGACATTTTAATGAAAAAAGTTCCAATCAAATTGCTACTGGCAAGGGGAATATAATCCTAACAAAACTCATTTTTCTTTACATACTTTTTCTACTTCCACCCTGTCTTGTCCCCTTCTCCCCAGCCTGTGATTTCACTAAGCCAGTGTTTTTACCATGACCCATTTGGCCCAGATTCCCGGACGTGGAATTCATTAATTGCCTGTTGTGGTTTACAGCACGTCCATGTGCCATTCATTAGACGCTCTGGCCGTGGCCTGTGGCAAGTGAGCTTCAGTCTGGTGGGGCAAAAACCAGCTGAATCTACTCCTAGCCAGCAGTTATTGTCCATGTTTCATTAGCTGTGTGTTTATGGGTGTCTGTGGTATGCTTTACTCTTCTGTTAGGCTATGTGCTTTCTTTGGTAATTAGCTTGAAGATCTGCTGGAATGAAGAGATGAGGGCTTTGGCTTAGTGAGAATGGCATGGAGAGGCAGGTGAGCACTTGGAGCGATGCCTTTGACCAAAATTGGACACTTGTAAAGGATCTGCCTCCAAGGGATCTGCCAGCACAATCCACAGCAAGTGCCTGAACCCTCCAGCAGCTACTGGTGAGTGGCTGGGATGCTGCCCACCAGCACTGTCCAGACAGTTGTGGAAGGCCCAGACAAAGCAGGAGAGCAATTAAAGATTAGGGAGAAAAAGAAGCCAGGCAGTTTTTGAGGAGTTCTCTACACAAAAAGTCAAAATTTGGGCTAGCAGTCCTTTTCCCAAAGATTTTTGAAGCGTTGTAGTTTAGCCAGGTTTCGGAAAAGAAAGACCAGGGGGCAGCCTATCCACACAAGAGCTGTTGACACATAGCAGTTGTACTTTAATTTACATGCAGTTTATTTTAATTTACATACATGATTTTCCAGGCACAGGCAAGCTTTTCTGAGCCATGAATAGCATAGGAAGCACTTGAAAAATGAGTGAAAAATTTGCAAGAACCCTCACACAGAAGACACTGGAGAGATGAGAAGCTCTCTCTTTAGGAGACCACTCTACAATTCAGGAGCTTAAGCTAAGCCTGCTTGTTTTTAGCTATTGCAGGCACGGGGATTTCAGACTTAACTTCTTTCTTGTAGGGTTGGGTCTGCTGCCCATATCAGTTTGAGAAGATCACTTCTCTCATTGCACCTAAACAACTCCCTGGGGCAGGAGCTTCAACCTACACAAAGAAAGGACAAGCTTTGATGACTCCAGTAGGTTGTGCCTCAGGCTGCATCAAAGGAAAGAAGAACTCGGCACAAAAGTCATCCCAGAAATACACCCAGCTGCACTGAGCAATAGCAGGGCACTTCCCAGCTGCTGAACAATTTAACAGCCCAATCCAAAATAGCCTCCTGATGCATGTGTCTCTAGGAATAATTTCAGTGGCATGGGAGTTTTCTTCCCTTTCATTGTCAGCTTGATTTCCAGGAATGTATTTCCCTTTTTTCCAGCCAATGTTCTCTGTCTCAGAGGCTTATCTGATAACAGCTTGCAATGGGGCTGCTGCTTCTCTGCCTTCCCAAACACACAGTCCTGGCCTTCTTATCTGCTCTAGCAATGAGTGACGTCTCTTTATAGGTTGTACTTTATCTAATTAAAATGAGAGGACATTGTTTGCCCCTTTTCTGGCCAGACCAGGATCATTCCTTTAGAGCAGTGAATTACTCAGCTCTTCTTGCCACTTCTCTTGGGCTAAACCCTGAAGGATGGGAAGGAAGGGAATTCAGAGAATGGGGTGGAATGACAAAATTCCTGCTTGAGCTCCAATCTCGATAGCAGTGGTGAGAGCAGGAGTTGCTGCCTTGACTGCTCATCCTCCAGGACAACAGCTGGAGCAGATAGAGGGGAGCAGACAGAGCAATGCTGCTGAGGGGCACAGGAGCAGGATTGCTGGGTTTTATTGTCCCCCCTAGGGCTCCAGTCACTGAGGCTTCATCATATCTGCCCTGGGTGGATGAGCAGGAGGTGCCTCAGCCCTCCCAGGTGCTCTTCCATCTAAAGAAAAAGCCTCCAGGGCAGGACACTACCTGTAAGGAGAGTTTAGAGACCATATCTCTTCTTCTGTATGAAACCAAAACAGTAAAGAGGGGATTTAAGACTACTTTAAAAAATAACCCTTGCCCCTGTAGAAAAGGTCAGCCAAGCTTTCAGCTTTGGCTGAACTCAGCTGGAGCTGAAGAGTTCACCCCACCCCACAGCAGAGTCATTTGTGAGACCACAAGGCTCATCTTTGTCTCCTGGGGAGGCTATGCCAGGATCCATCAAGAAAGTTAAAAATGCCATCTAAATTTGCTTCCTCTTTTAAAAGCAGTAAGGAACCAGGAGTTGTAGACTATTCTTGCAGTCTGTAAACAGGTTCTAAAAGTACATTTGTGAAAGCATTGCTTCAGCATCCAAGTGCTATTTATATTTCTAAAACACTTCTGCTTTGTCAGCATCGGTCTATCTGCAGTGATAATCCATTTATCCCAGCAGCAATCGCATTACACACAAGTTCCAGATGAAACTGAGGAATGGGCAGGGAAACTAACGACCAAAATTTTCAGCAGCTGCTTGGGGACTGAAAGAGGAAGACAGGCTGCAAAAAAAAATTCTAGAAATGCTCTAGTGAGAGAAATCTCCAGGTGTAGCAACAACAAACCAACTAACAACAAAACCAACGAAAGCAAACCAACAAAGAAGAATCAATCAGACAAAAACCCACAGCAAACCAGTTGTGGGGAAGGAGCATCTTTTGAATCGGGAGAGTTTCATTAGTTGCACAGAGTCCATCCCCACACACAAGTGAATCATCGTGGCTGGGTGGGTGCACTGGGAGAGCCACAGACTGGGGAGTGACCAGAGACTTGGTGGGCAGGAATGGATGGGATTACGCTGGGAAAGGGCATCCTTTCAGCCCAACACCATTTAAATACTGTTGGGCATCATGCTGGCTGCCTCTCTGCTCTGCCAGGCACACTGCTAGTGCTGAAAAGGTAATCAGCCATAATTCTGGGCAAAGCCAAACATAGACCATGGTGAAGCAAGGAATGTAAACCACCTCTTGGACTGGTTCCCTGGTCACTGCATCAGCTTTCATTAGGAGCAATTGGACGTTTTCTTCCTTGTCAAATTGCAGAGTCCCAGGGCTATGTTTCTTCATGTCTCACACGATGTCATGGTGAGCAGGCAAGCAAATGCAGATTACTGCACTCGGTCTGTGGCACTCTGCAGGGCAGTAACAGGAGAAATAAATGTGCACTGTTCTGTTCAGATGCTGCCAGAGAAAGTGGAATTGTTTATATGCTCTCTGCTCACTCTGAAAAGAGCTCGGGGTGAAACTGAGGAAGTGTTCTAAAGACAAAGCATTAGAAATAAAACTTAGCCATCAGAGGTTTATCACTCTGGCCTGAGAAAATAATAGAAGCTAATATCATCATAATTGCAAACTTCATTAGAGCTGAAGGATCTTTGAGCCCCTGACACTGTTACCCACTGTGGTGGCATGTACCTACCAAGCTTCAGGATGGACGGGAGGATCCTTGAAAGGAAGAATGACACAATCATCCCTTGCAAAACTGCTGTGGGATCTTTAAAGTCCCCCTAGAACAAGCAGGAACTTGGTGTTTTCAGCCTCATGAAAAAGGAATGAAGAAAATCCCATCACTTCAAACTGGATAAACCACTGAATGAGATAATGACTGAAAGAGCCCTGAATATATGACTTGTTATATTTCTTATCTGTGGACAAGAGAATCTCACACAGACAGCACCTCAGACTTTTGATGTGTATCTCATTATTCAGCATGGATAAATGTAGAAAAGCTCCCTCTTAATGCAGACTTTTTAACGAAGTACAGCTAATTACTCAGCTGAGACCAGAAGAGCACTCTGGGGAGGCAGGGCCAGGTCTCCTGGCAGCTGTGATGAGCATCATAAACTAAGTTATGTTAATCATCCAAGTTTCAGACTTGAGATAAGTCAGAGCTTTTACAACATCCATTATCTACTACTGTGTCTTTTATTTTGTTTGAAGACATGAGATGTTTATTAGCTGAATGCCCTTAAGCATTGAAAATGAAAGCAGAAATTTACCATTTAAATTTAGATCATGCTTCCCCCCTGTCACACGCACACATAATTTTAAAGTTTACTCTGACCAGTTCCCAGGATTGTGTGTCCAGATTCCAAGCAGAAGGCTAATAATAACCCCTACATCATTAGAGGCACCAAATGGCTGCTCATAAAACTGTAGTTGCAGCCAGAGATAGGAGATGATAGCTGTTTATCAAAACAATGATTGAGTTTCAATTCATTTGGTGCTGTCACTAGCACTGGGAACTGAGCTCAGCACTCTGTAGTGCACTGACTGGACCACTTAGCAGTATTTACCTTTGCCCATTGTAACATGGTCTTACAGGAAATCACTGCTTCCAGGGTCTGGGATTAATTAATCTCCCTCCTGACAGAGGTTGTATGGGATGAGCAGTGATGTGAGGCCAGGCAGATCGCCAGGGAGGCTTCAGACATAAACAGGCCTTGGTCACTGGTGGTTTATGAAGAGTTGCTCTCCAGCCACACCTGCACTTCCAGCCTGCTCCCCAGAAGAAAAGAAGTGATGCTGTGGGTGATTCTCTTTGATACCATTAGGTACCTACTGATTCCATCTCCCTTAGGGTCACTTTTTTGCCTCCAGGAATGATCATCTCTACAGCCTGTTAGGAAACCTTTATTCTGACTGAGCTTTTGTCTTCAGCTAATCATTTCTACACTTTGCAACATACTTCTTTTTACTGTGAGAAAGATGTGGTCCATATAGTGTTTACCTTCCATTTTACTTCAATTGTTGATCATAGCCTTTCTATCACTTTTATCATCCTTCAGCATTGCAAATCCTGCTGTGGAAATACCTCTTAAAGAGCTTCTCTGCTCCTCCTGCTGTGTCTCTTAATTCTCCAAGTGTAATGGCAAAGCTGTTTGCTCTAAAAAAAGAAAATTAGATTGCTGGTACAACCAGAAGTTCAGCATTCCAGGTGGCAAGCAAATAACAGGAGCAGGTGTTTTTACAACACAGAGAAAAGGAGGGAGGGTTAAAACAAAAGGCATAGCTAAAATATGAGAACAGCCATCAGGACAATTGCCACCACTGTCCATGAGATGCTGGAGGCAGCTGGAAGATCATCCACTGTGCTGCTGGTAAATACTCACACAAGCCTGAGAACCATTGACATATGTCACTGTTTGATACATCTGTTCTCACATGCATTTCTCCATTCATTCTTCTGGGAATGTCTCCAGGTGTCTGGTTCAGGAACTTGGCAATGGGCCCATCAGAAAGAGAACAATTCCTTACCTTCTTCCTTGAATTCCAGGTAGCTAATAGCTGATTTTGAAAGAGATGGGTCCCCATAAATGTTATGTTGTGCACTGTGTTAAAAAGATGTAACATTTATCAAGGCTTATGTCATCTGGCTCATTAAAAAAAACCCAGGATTATTAAAAATCCATGAGTCAGTTTTCAATGTATTCTGTTGCCTTAATTCCTCTTCTTCCTGTGACACAGGCACCTTCCACAGGCATGCATCTATTGACTGATTCAATATTACACATTAATCAATAGGGCTGGTACAAACTTCTAGTGTTCACCTAAGCTCCTTTGTCAAAGGAAGATGGAAGTTGCACAGGACATGTGATCTTTCAAGATCTTCCTGAATTTCCTACTCTGGCTGGACTGTAATCACAGTGCAAAGCTTTTCCAGGTTGTCTGAGATTTCCATGGAGCCAAATACGGAAAGCCAAGGTGTGAGTGCAAAAGAAATTTAGGTTTATCCCAGGCCAGGGAATGGCTTGTTTTTAATTTGATGCAAGCTGGAGTCTCATTTGATATAGTATACATAACTTACAATAACAAAATTATTATAGTCAGGCTGAGAAGAGAGTGACAGCTAGTCTGTTCAGGCTCTGAGCACACAGAAACACCCAGTGCTGCCTACCAACATGAAATGTGGAGCTCTGCACCCCTTTATGCCATTTCTATTTACCATCTGACTTAGTGAAACAGTAGCAGAGCAAGGCACTTTGACAAAAGTACTTCTTCTGTTGTGAAGATTATAAGTACAGGCAGTGATCCAGCATTAATGCCAGTGGCCTTACTCAGTGTGCTGACTGCCCTCTCATTCGAGCTGACTCACTAGAGCCTGATAAAACTGTATTTTTAAGCATTTGGAGTTACTCTAAGCTTTCAGCCTAGCAGCAAAGAGAGAGTTGTGCCTTTGCAGAGTGGCCTTGTCACACGGGAACGCACCACGTGAAACAAAATGGCTTTTGCTCCTGGCCAGAACAGCAGTCAGGAGGATGTTGAAACACCAGCCAGCCCTCAGAACTATCAAGTACTGACCCCAGCAGCAGGCAGGTTGGTTCCTTGAGTTCCTTAGGAACAGCCTCCCCCTCAGGCAGGGCTAGGATTTATGGCCAGGTTGCTGCTGGCAGCCAGGATGTTCTCACAGGACAGCTGGGCCCTGCAGACCAGTCCCTACCCTGACCACGGTCTCACACAGAACTCTCTTTAAACTTTGTTGGAAAAATTTCTTCATTTCCTTCGAGCATGAGACCGTGCCCCCTCTCCTACTCCCTGGGAAAGTGGTCTGCAAGCCTCCCAGGACCTTCTCTAATAAGGCAACTTCACTTCTCTCCCCTTTCTTCCAATTCTTCCTATTCATCTCTTGGCTTCTGAGCATGGGAGAGGGAAGAGAGCAGGGATTGGACCAAAAGCTGGGGGAGAACCTTAAAAAAACCCCAAAAAACCCCACTCTCCCACCAAAAAAAAAAAAAAAAA
>VWZW01003862.1:2475489-2600117 GCA_013397115.1 Edolisoma coerulescens
ACAACAACAGTATCACCACCAATGACAAAAAATCACAACGAAACAAAAATCCCCACTTCAGCACTGGCCACGTTTGTTTGGCCACTCCTTCTGGTGCTCACGTTGGCCCTCCCTTTGCACTGGCAGGGGATGAGGCAGCAGCTCCACTCCATCCTGGGAGCAGTTCAAGGCATCTCCAAAATACCCCGATGGCCCTTTCCCTCAGGAGTGTCACTCAGGTGTCTCCTGTTGCCTACACCTTGTTTCAGGCTCAGCACTGACAGAGTAAAATCAAGTTTGAGCCCCTTTGGCACACAGGAATGAGCTGAAGCCGAGGAGCTGGTGCAGGCTACAGCAAAGATAGTGTGCCTTTGCCTTCTCCCTGTAGCAGTGACACCTGGGTAAAAGGATCCAATTAATCCCCCCGAGTTCTCCAGTGTAATATAAAACAGCAGCGAGTAAAAGAATAATCAGAGGCTAGTAAAGCTGGGTTTGTTTGTTTTAAATGTGCAATTCCTAAATTGCAAGTCCTTTAAAGACAAACAGTGAGGTGTTGAGTCATTTCCTTTGAAAATCGAAAACCCTTCCTTGCAAAAAATGGCCTTTCTCTTCAAAATACATTTACCAATAAAAATTCATTCATGCAAAAATGCTTTGAGAATAACCAGAGCATCCTGCCATTGAAAGCATTATAGAATTCCCTCCTGTATCTCCTTTCTTTCTTTTTCCTTTATAAAGATGATGAACTAATTTGACCATAAAAAAAGAGAGTGGGATGTTTTCTAAATTCAACACTGGAAGAAATGTAAGGAAAAGAAAATACAAAAAAGTTACAGCCACTGAAAATTTTGACATCTTGCCATTGTCTTAATGAAGTGCTGGATTTGTAAGGAAAAAAGCTTTCCACCCCTTCTTTCTCTCTTTTTTTTCCTCTTAGATAAATCTAACTTTTTTATCTTTCATCTTGAGATGGAGGGTTGGGTTAGTGTCAAAGTTTTGTACTGAGAACCCTATTCTACTTTCCTCTGCCCAGTGTCTTTCAAAAGAGCATGGAAATCCAAACCTCACCTGTGTCAGTTTTCTAGAAAAGCCACAGTTGTTCGTGTGTGATTTCATCCCTAAGATTTTCCCTACAACGCCATCACAAATATACTCTGTCTCAGACACGCAAACATCTGGAGGTGTTACCATTAACTGTGTTCTGGAAAACCAGATGTGTTAGTAATAGCACACCAGGAAGTTCAGGCTTCACAAAAGGGGCGACAGAACAAGTTATACAATGAAGTCAGGAGAGAGAAATGGTACGAGTGTGTTCCTGAAATGATCAAAACCATTGGACACACCAGGCTGATAATTTATCTTTCACGTGAGAGGCGACCTGTGGAATAAACAACCTTATACTGAAATTATATGTTATGGAATGGGGTAACGTAATGTAAATTAAACCTCCTGCTTCAGTTCCATATGCAGCAACCATGGTAAAAAAATGCCTTGAGCACTGAAAGCAGTGGGCAGAACTACAAATATCCTCCTGTTCAGTGGGGATGGCATGAATGACTACTAATCAATAAAAAAACCAGAGTGAATCATCCAGATGAGCATACAAAGAAGTCCAGTCTGCTGTTAAGACAGTCAAGATGAATATATAAATACACCCTGCCATGGACTGCCAGAATTTCAGATGAGCTCCTTGAAACAGGTTACTTTTCCCCAGGCTCTTTCCACTCAGAAGTTCCTAAAATCACTTATTTCCCACAGCAGCAAAATGCAATTACATCTGAGATAGACTGAAAATGCTGCTAACAAAAGAAATGCTCCCCAAAACCTTGTAGTAGAAATTGAAAAGTGACAATGACATGAAATACAGTGACATTTAGTCAGGCCAGAGTATGAATAACCTGATGGAGGCTGCTAAAAACCACAGCTGAGCAGGACTATGGTCTCTATCTCTTCCACAGTAGGGTACTCTTCCCAATCAGCTTGTGAAAAGAAGGTCAGTTATTGACATCTAATTGAACAACCTACTGAATTATTGTCTGGAACAGCCTTTGGAGTCCTGCTGCATTCACATTCTGCGTGTAAAATATTATTTACTGTAAAGGTAAATCCAATACACAGCATTTAAAATTGTACATTTGAAGGCTTATTAGTGGTTTTGAAATACCTGAACATGGAATGTTGGTTTCAGCCATGATCCTGCTGTGGGAATTGAGACAGATATTTGGGACAGGTATTCCAGCCCCTTTTTATTCCACTAGAACAAAAAGACATTTGAACCATTTTTGGTGCTCAGATTTGAATCCACAGAACTGAAGCCCTTACCATCACCACTGAAGAAAAAGGCTTGCATTACACAGTGAAACCTCCTGAAAGGCAAAAGCAACACATTTCATCCCACAGCTGTTCAATCCTGGTCTGTATTTACTATAGCAGAGTATAAATACACCTATATACACACACACACACACTGTTATATATAAATTGCTATGTGGTATATATAAGAATATATACATTTGGTATTTATATTTAATTGATCTTCATATATAAAAGTACATATACTTTTTAAAGTAACATTGGCAGTCAGTGGAGGACCTCCCTGTGCTGTTAAAGAAAAATTAGATCTTAAACAGTAATTTTTCAGAACAGCTCATTGCTTAAGACAGTGACTTAAATATGCCTAAAACATGCAGAGTTTGAAACAGCAAGGCAGTGTAAAACAAAACATTTTTATACTTCATTAAATTCCCCCTTATTTTCCTCACTGATCTTGCTTTGCTCCATCAGATCTACTGCAGAAAACATCTGCAGCATCAGGTGCCCCCCACACAGACACCCCCAGCTGACCTGCACTTTCAGAAGCAAATTAAGTTCTCATGCTTTTGTCTGTAAAACAAACCATTATTTCCCAAAGGTGGACACGGAGCTGTTTAAGGAGGCAGAACATCACCTGCCAGAATGCAGCAGCACTGCCATCCTGCAGGCTGGAACTCACCACATCTTCCCAGGGGAACTGAAATTCCAACACATAAAGGGCCTCTGAGAAGGTGAATGGGGGATGAGCTCCCTAACAAAAATATATATTTTGAGAAAAAGTGAAATACTTCATTTCTGAAAGTGCCTTTTGATCACTATAACCTTTGGTTTTAACCACTCTGGTGTCTCCTGCCAAGTGTGGTTTACTGATGACACATCATCATGGCACCAGGAATGGACTTGTTGATAAGTTAAATAATGGGACTTCTTTCAGACCATTTTTATAGCTGAAAATTCTCATGGCATAAAAGAGTCATCATACAGTTATTTCACTGTGGAAAACTGTTATTTTTCTTAGAATAACTTTGAACTCTGTAACTTTTTGGGAAGGGGGTTGTTTTTCAAATAAAACCCTGCTTCCTTTCGTCCCCAAAAAACTCAGCTTGTATTAGCTGGAACGATACCAAATCCAGCAAGATATGTATTCAGACAGATTGTAAATTTAGCTAGAGCATTTATATGTTACTGAATCCAAACAAAGATCTAAAGCAAGACGCAAAATATCACACACACACACAAAAAAAAATTCCAAAAGATACGGACTGGGATTTTTAAAGCTGAGTAAGGGACTCAGCCACACAAGTTCGAAAGAAATTGATTAATTATGTGGTTGATAATTTTGGTTTATATGCCAAGTTAAATCCTGATATAAGTTCATTGTCTTCAGTGGAGTTGCACTGCAAATGTAGTTGACAGATAGTCATGATTCTTCTCCAAGAATAACTTCTAAGGCAGAAGTTTTAGACATGAGTGAATGAAAGTCCTGTGCCAAGTTCTACCCTAATTTATACCCTGTACAGACCAGCTGACTTGGAAGCGAGGGTGTCAGGAAAGGCAGAAGGAGACATGAGTCTGTTCTTCCTTTGCTGGGACGTTACATCAGTTCCCTTCGGTGATGGTCATGTCTCCGAAAAACACAGCGGGAATCCACAGTGCAGTTTGTTGGAGAGTCTTTCCTTCCAAGCCTGCAAGCTCTTGTATTTCATAAGCAGTCAGTGTTCAGGGAAGAGCCTGGACTAGTCTCAGTGGAGGGCCATGAAATTCACCCCTCTTAACTACTGCGTCAGTCTGACTCTTGGCTGCTTCAAAATGAGTTTGAGGACGAGCACTGGAAATGGCCATTTTAACATGAATATTGGAATTAGTCACTTCATTTAATCAGAAAATAATGTGTTTCAGACAGTCTCAGTCTCGATGTTATTTTGAATCAAAACCCAGGGTTTGGATTGGTTTTCTTCAGTCTCTTGGGTTATTTTTGGCTCATTACTAGAGTTAAGCATGTCTCAGTAAAACTGACTGGTCAAACAGTACACACACCTTTGCTCAGGTGAGAGGGAAATAATGCCCAAATCAACTCATCTTTTCTGCAACATTACTAAGGACGTGGGGGAATTTGATTGCTTTGCCCAAAGCATCATTTAAGCCAGCAGCAGAAATCTGACTGCTGCAGCTCTAAGTGCGGTGAATTGCTGATGTCCTCACTCCTGATTCTTCTGCTGGCAGAGTTCTTTTACAGAAAAGTGATGTCATCTGGCAGTGAGTGAGCTCAACATAAACAGCGTGGCTCCACAGTAATACCCCTGCTCTGGGGGATCATTGCTGGGGCAGGAGGCACGAGCCAGCAAGTTGGTCTCCAGCCTGACAGCCCAAGCACTTGGATGCCCTTCCCAGCTCTTCCCTCATCATCTATTTTCAGTCAAACCAGGCAGCAAAGTCACATACATTGTTTTAATACTCAACTGGATGTCAGAGGCCCATCTGCTAAGCACCCCTCATGAGGCAAAAGTGAAGACATTTCCCGTCCAGCATAGTCTGCAATACTTATAAACAGAACAGACTCTGGATCGAGAGCATCTCACGTTCCCCATCCGTGAAATGCAGCTAGCTGCTAATCTTCAGCCTCATAAAAACGTGTGGAAGTGAAAAGCTTTATGGGATGGGCTGTGACCACTGCCATGAGAGAGAGCAGAAGGATTTTGAAGGAATTGGCTGGGTCAGGAGCAGGGAGGCTGAGCAGAGCCAGCCTTGGAGGAGCAGCAGTTCTGCACAGCCCCAAGAGCACACGGCTCTGAAGCTGATAGTTCCCCACTCACTGGGGTTGTGCTGAGGGGGTATTTTCTTTCCTTCACTGGGCCCAAAGAAAAGTAAAGTACTTATAAAAATACTTTATTGGCAGCAGTGCCTAGCAAGTGGCTCACTGTGCTCTCTGTGCTCCCCACTGAGATCTGCCAGCAGAGAGACTAATTGCCATCTGACTGTGCACAGCAGCCACCTCCCACCCTTCCTTTCTTTAGTTCAGCTCCCTCCTAAACATGTAATTATTTATGTATCTGCATGTGCTGGAGATAAATACAGCCCAGCTTTCCCCTTCTCACCAGAGCTTACACCTGTGATCTCTTAATTCTTCCCCTCTGCAGCACTGCACACTTGAACCAGTTCATCCTGTGTACATAACTGTGGGTTTCTCCTCCCAGGCTCATCTCAGCAGCTCCAGTCCAGTTCTACTTTTACTCCTTATGGCTTGTCACCTTTGGGCACCTCCAAAATCAGCTCTTCTCCCTCTTTTCCTTCAGAGCTGCTGCTCTCCATGACCTGTCTTAGACGTGCTTGACAGACTTCCAGTCCCCTCCATCATTTCTAATCTCCTCTCCAGCAATTCCCATCTACAAGTACAAGGTTACCATAACTAAGTGGACCATGTTTAAGTATAGTTGGACAGGTTCTTCTGCCTTTTCTCTCTCTTCATTAGCTTCTCCAGGTCCAGGCACAGGCTCAGGCACTGCCACACAGGTGGCCCATCACGGCTGCTCCTTCACAGTATGGCTGTCAAAGAAGAAAGCATTTTTTAAATCTGTCCTTGACAAAGAAGATGGTGAGAGCGATTAGAGAAAAATCATGACCAAACTTTCAAAATAACAAGATGCTTGAACTATTCCAGCTAAGATAAAAGGTGCAGAAAAAAAGTCCTGGTGCAACATCACCATGGGTGGAAAATAAGCTAGGAAGAGGGCATCTTGTTTTGGTATGACATGCATGTTAAGGGCCATGACTTGAGAAGTTACTTTGACTAAGAATTGCCACATCTACTCTGAGGAACAAGGACAGTATTTCAGCAAAGCCTAAGCAAAAAAATCAAAGTAGAATTTCCCAGGGAAGACAGAAACTTAAAATAATACCAACTTCAAATTGCTTCTTGTGTGGTGATTTCATTTCCTTAGGATCAGCTTCTTATTACCCCTCCAACTATAAGGCAGAGTTAATCTTCTTAAAACTAATATTCTGATTGTCTGATTAAGCAAATCTTAATTCATTAGATTTATTCTGCAGACTGTTGCCTTATTCTCCTGTTGGGCATAGAACTCTGGGATGTAGGGCATTCTCCTGGCTTCGGTTTTGAAAAGGATCAGAACTGGGTTTAGCTGTCACCTTTTACTGTCCACCTGCAAACAAAAGAAGAATGGATCATATAGGTCTGATGACAAGGAAGGGTTTTCCTGTAGCTGTAATTGCTGCACTCATAGCTAGTGCAGTGATATTTCTGGCTTCGTTTGCAGAAAGGGTTTTGGATGGTTTGCGGTGGTACATGATTCATTTACATCACTAGAAATTCAAAGCACTGCTTAGTTTTAAATTCAAGAATAATCAAAAGTCTATATAAGAGGTTTTTAAAGGGTTTGGAGGGATAGAAAAAATTAAATACAAGAACATAAACAGCAAGATCTTCGCCTATAAGCTGAAACTAAGAACTACCTATCCAGTTCTCCAAAATCTGAACTTTTTTTTTCTATTTCTGCGAATTGATTTATAGCATGTGTTGACCATCGGTTTAAAATATTTTATCTGTTTGCTTCAAGTAGGCAAAACATGGAAGTTAAACTGTTATGAGGAAGGCATGCCAAAATAGAGAAGGAAGCTATTTAGCCAATTATTTCTGCCTTACAAGGTTCACAATCCGAAGGCAAGTTTTCAAGAGTAAAATTGTTTTGAGCAACCTTAATTTTTGAAGTGTCAAAGCTGGTTCCAAAACTCTCAATTCTTTTTCCACTGGTTATAGGAAAACTAAAGCATCCAAAGCAGTGGCTTTAATGTTGCAGAAAGTTTTGGGTTGGGTTTTTTTTGTTTGTTTTGTTGCCCCCCTCCAAAAGTGTGAAGTGGGCCACCAACAGTGACAAGTTCTTACAGCCCCAATATGTGACACTGACTTCTGCTCACAGCTCAGGGGAGCTGCTACACGTCCACTCACATAGAAAACATTCCTGGGAAAGCTTTAAAAAAATCTGTTGAGTTGAAGTCTTGTCCTTCTCACCCGAAATCTCTTTGTCCCTCCAGCTCTCGTCGTGCGCTTCCTGACCAAGAGGTTCATCTGGGAGTACGACCCAACGCTAGGTAGGTTGTTGTGTCCTGGAAGCACGGTGTGGAATAGCACAGTGCTGAAGCACTGGAAATCACAGAGTTAAAATTCCAAGCCTCTGTCAGCCTTGAAATTTGCTGTAAAAAGCTTCTCCGTGGTCATTTCAAGCTGGAACAAATTGTTACCTAAGATGGCAGAACAGAGAAGCAGTAACACTCAGACAAAAGCTGAGTTATTGTATGAGGCACATTTCTGCCCACTCAGAAATCCATGGGAATTTTGCCATTGAAATCAATTGCTTTAATATTTCGCTCTTCACATTATTTAGTGTGAGGTCAGTTTTCTGCTTTTGAATAACCCAAACACCCTCTGCTAGAGAAGAAGATGACTGGGATACGGATCTTAAAAATTCATGGCCAAAAAAAGGTAGGTTTTTACAGTCAGTCTACCTAGATTTAGGTAATTTTTTTGTCCTCGCTTTCAAACATATATTGTCTCTGATTTTTTGGGTGACCAGATAGGGGCACCAATCATCTAAAGGGCATCCACATGTCCCTTCCACTGCTCCCACTAAGCTCTGTTTGGTCTGGCACTTCCAGGGAGGGGGCTCAGATATCTCAAAAAACCTGTCAAATAGTTGCCCTGAATTAGAGGCTTCACTTAAAATTTCTGCCAAGGTCACATTTCTTAGTATTTCTTAAATTAGCATATATTTAAATGCTCTGCACCAGAGCAAATCCAGGCCATGAAGTCCAAGACAAGGCATTCACACCTTAGAAGGTGCCTTCAATACCTCAGGACTAAAGGACTGGTACGCAAAGTAAAGGGCTGGAAAATTCCCTCTTCTCCAACAATGTGTTCCTCTCTCCCTCCTAATATTTCTTTTCAGGCTGCAACCCATATCATACAGTTAAATATCAATTTCTTTATTAATGGTCTTTCTTTAAGAGGTCTTGTTAAGGAAGTAGAAAATGCCATAAACTTGAGCAGCAGAAAGGAAGTTTAATATATTAATATATTACAGAACCCAGGCAGCCCTTTGTATCCAGGATCATACTAAGTATTTTTGTTTGGCAAAGTAGAGCTGTGACAGATATCAAAACTCCCATCTTGGGAAAATAAATCTCAGCACAACCTGAACTCAACTACATTCTTTTATCTGCTGCTATCAATATATTCCTCAGTGAATTATATGTCACCTGCCTCGTGCTGCACAGAGGAATGTTCAACAGAATGTTCTATTAGTATTATTAGTGTTAGTACTTCACATTTCTATCACTAGAACTTGGCAAGAAGTGTGTAAAGTCTTCTCTACAGTGTAGTCCAAGTTCATCAATTTCTTCCAGGGACACTGCATGCAAAAGCATCCTTTTTGCCTTGTTTAACCACACAAATGAAGTTATCAGCAAGCTACAAGGTTTATTATTTTTTGCCCCATTATGAAGGCCCCATGGCCTTTTTGCTGTACAAGGCTTGACATTTGTTTCTGTTTTACAAATGAATACAATTGCAAATTACCGTGCCCCTCAGGAATCTAATTGTCTCCTCTTTGCAGCAGGAAAGCTTTCGTGCAGGCAACAGTCTTATCTCAATAAACTCAAAATTGAATCTCTTCTGACTTACTGAATTCTACATCCCCATTCAGTTTAGTGAATAATAGCTTAAATTATGTATTACAGTCGTGGTGATGCTCAGCACTCCAGGTTGCTCTGAGGAAAAGGTTTGAGAAATTCAAAAACTAATAAACTATTGTCAATAAGTTCTTTCTTAATCACAGTAATCTCTGGTGGAAGCTGCTCAGCAGAGCTTGTTTTGTAAAGTATTATTTTGTCAAACTACAGATCACTAAGGAGGTTCTGAAGTGTTAGAGGTGAAAAATTGTTTTGAAACCGTAACCACTATTCAAGCCTTCAGAGATCAATCAGAAAGGAGCTGTACCTTGAAAAGCTTTGAAAAGCAGTGCCTGAAGAAATGCATTTCTGTCTTTGGCATGGTCATCCTGCAGTGATTTGGGGTCCAATTATGTGTAAACATCTGAATTCACTGCAAGTTTTAGCAGAATAGATTTATTTCTTCTTTGCAGTCATGGGCTGGCAGTTCTGTGGAAAGAGGGATATCTACATGCTCAATCAGTTAGAAAAATTGAAGTTGTGTCAGTGAGAATCATTTCCTCTGCAGGGAGAAATAAGCAGTTTTGTCAAGTTATTCTAAAAGGACAGGAGTAAAACAGATGCAAACCATCCAGCTACTAAGCAACGGGAGGTTTTGCCAAAAATCACTGGGGCTGTGACAGAAACGTCAAATTTAGAGTTTGTGTCAAGTTTTCAACCACACATTAGGCCTCTGATGCAAGCAATCCCCAGATAATTCCTATTTTTAGGGAAGCTTTCACCAAGCTGTTCAAGGCCTGATGGAAATTCAACATTAACCTAAACGAAGCATCATATTAAAAAAAAACAACCCTATTCCTCTTTTCATTCAAGGGTGGCACATTTTAACTGGAAGGGAAAAAACACACCTTATAAATATTCTTTACTATTCTAACCTGCCAGCAGAAAATGAAGTGCCATATTTTTAGCAGCACCTGGATAGAATGCTATACCTCCAGGAGCCAAAGTACCAACCACAAAATAGCATTTTCTGGCGGGAGGAATGTCACTGAACCCTGCAAGCTCTGGAAAACAGAGCTGCTGCTGAAGTCAGGGTGTTGCAGCTCGGCCACTTTTGTGCATGATCGATGCAAACCTTGGTGGGACAACTGCATCTTCACAAAAGTGCATCTCACTCTGCTTTTTATTCAGCTGTTCTCAGCCAAAGGGCAGCAGCCACAGCAAAGATCATTTTCTGGAGAGTGTTAACCATCAGCCTTGACTCGTCCAATATTTCTGTTTGACTGGCAAGTCATTGTCACCATCTTGGCGTGGGGTTTTCGTTTGTCTTTCCAAAAGGTGCTGAATTCCTCAAGGTAAATTCCTACCTGGTATTATCAAGGTGAATGGCTTTCCACATCCATCTTCATTTACAGCAAATTGCAGCTGTCTCCCATTTTCAACAGAATTAGTTGAAAGAGCTCTATGTAGAAATGGGCTGGAACTGCACATTTTTAAAAATACGTGCAGTTGTATTCGAAAATATTAAATACCTGAAGAATTCAGCATTAAACTAGTCTTCTTTAGCTCATTAAATATGGACTGAGAAAGGGGATTGGGTTCTCACATGTATTTCACCAAAATTCATTAATGTTTACATGTTCTTAAATAGAACACAACTTAAAAAATGTATAAGCAAGCTCAGTGTGATGTTAGAAGGCCTCAAAATGCTTGTCCTGGTTAGGGCACCACTTAAGCCACACTCTTATCATGGATGTGGGACTCCTGGGGACCTCAGTGACCCCAGGGCTTGACACCATAATTTTCAAGGCTGCTGGGAACAGCTGTTCTCCCCAGTCCCAGTAAATTGCAGCAAGAGTCTGCATCTCAGCAATTCCCCCCAGGAGCTCTTGGCAGTGCCCAGAATTTAGGGTGCCTTCACCTGAGCTCAGAGTTGGAGAGGTGTTATGGTTCACTGTGATATTTAATGGATTTTAACACTGGAGATGCTGAATCAGAGTAATCAAGGGAACTGCTAAAAGGCAAAAAAAAAGGAGGAGGAAGCCCAAAGAGCCATCACAGCAGCAGACAGACAGAGGGCCTGCAGAGCACTTCATGGGTGGCAGCAAATTTCCTGCCTCCATAAGCCATGACATGCAGGGAGAATCTCCTGGATCAAACGATGAAAGAAGAAAATTCATCATTGCTACGGCTGAGTGCTTTTAAAAATAATTTTGCAGCATTTCTCTGAGAGCACATTGGTTGGTCCACCAAAACTGGAACAATTTGCTTTACTAGAAACAGAGCTGGGGTATCCAAGAATTTAAAAAAGAAAAAAAAAAAGGTGGGGGGGAATTATGAACTATGTTTTGTCTTTTGTTCTGGATTAGCATTTTTATTTATAGTTGGGAGAATCAAGGGGTTCCTGAGGCTCAAGGACTAAAACATCAATTTTTGCTATGTAGGAAAAAACCCCAAATGAATAAAACCCCAGGTAAATGCAGGAGACAGGCTCCTCAGTTCTTTCCTTGTTTCTGTAACTGATTTGTTGCCTGCAGTCTCTCTGCCTCTGTGTCTCACCTATAAAATCCTTCCCCTTGCAGAAGGATTGCAAATCCTTTGACTAACTGATACTCAGATTTAAGACATGTATGAAAGGCACAGAGAAACACCAAGCAAAGGCTGGATTTGAAACAAAAATCTACTCGTAACTTACCAGCAAACAAGGGGATAATATTTTTGTTGACCTTTCTAAAAGTATCTTGGCTTTCTCACACTGCCCCTGGATGTCTTTCTCTAGCTGTTCCCACATTTCATGCGACTTTGGTCCTCTGAAAAGAAAACTCTCTCTGAGCAGATAATGAGTAGAACAGGGCTTGACAGACTGGCCTGTGCATGAAGGCAAAGAGAGACAAAAAGCAAAGGAATTTATTTAATTTGAGTGGGATAGAAATAAGACTCTTCACTACTTTAAAGGAGTAGAGGTAACCATAAGAAATCAGGGTCTTAAGAAAAATTATAGTTTTGCCAGGACTACTAGATTAATAGTGGCATTTTTGAAGAGTATTTCTTCCAGCTATATCACAACTTCTTTACAGGTTTTTGTTCACTCCTTTTTCTCCTGGGAGAATAAAAAACTTGAACAGTGTTTCTGTAAAGTCCTATCCAATGCAACACACAGACAGCCCATAGAGACCCTTAAAAATGGGGTCAAATGTGTAGGTATCAGGAAAGAAAGAAAGATAGGAGATAAAGTTGTACAAATTGCTTGAAGGAAGGAGATAGAAGCTTCTCTCAGAGCCCTGAATTCTCCCACAGCAGAAAACTAAATCTCCTACAGACAAGCTCAAGACTTGCAAATTTCACCACTGTGGCAAGAACAGCAGAAATGACTTTGTGAAGGTATTTACACTGGCAAGAAGGCTTTTCCCACTGGAAAACTTCTTGCAAGGATGATTATTTTTACATTAGAAGGGTAGTTTTGCTTACATCTGTAGCTGGGGGGTTCTGTTAGCAAAATAGTATCATTCAGGAATCACAAGGAGAGTTTGCAGATCCCATACATGATGTAAATAATATGGCAAAACTAGCAAATACTGCTGGCCTGAGTTTGTTTTCTGCACTGGATAAATACAGGTCTGTATGAACAACACAAACAGCAGAGCAAAGTAGGATGTGTTCCAAACTGGCTTTCATCAAAATGGTTGAGAACCAGAAACAGCTTAGCTGTGGGAATCAAGACCTCCCTTGAAGCATTTAGTATTATTTATTCTATATAATTCATCCTAGCAAGAGAAGATGCAAGAACTATCTTTTTGGGATGACTTTGTGCCGTTGAAGCCGTGGTAAAGAGCTCAGGTCCAAACACAGTTCTCAAGGATTGTCTTTGCTGTCTGGTTTGTTCAGCTAACACATTGTCTGGACAGCTGGAATACCATCCTGAATACAAACTCCTGATCCCTGGGATTGCCTTCCCTGCTGCAGATCCCAAGTTAAAGGAACAGGTCTTTGTGTGTTGGATTTCTAGTTTTCTTGACTTGTGGCTTACTCAGCAAGTTTGTCTTGACACTCCTGAAGGTTTAACTGCCTGTCTCTAGCACGAAAACCCTGCAGCAGCACAGCTGAGAGAGGAACTGCCCAGACAGCAAACAGAGCTTTTAACAGAGCAGCCCATAGTAAAATAAGTGTTTATAAATCATTAACTGATGGCCCCTTCAGCCCTTGGGTGTAGAGGTTGACGGCCCTAGAAGGAGGGCAGCCTCCTCTCCCTGCCCTCTCCTCTCCCTGCTGCACAACAGGGTAATGCAGTCCACACAGTGCTCATGATGAAAAACAACCATTTTCTGTAGGGAGTAAAAGAGGAGGGAGTTCTGCCATCATCTTGCAGAACTTTGCCTTCTGCATGTTTGGTCTGAACACCCGTGTTGACAACTGCAGCTTATCCAAGCCCAGGCTGGGAATAACACATGTGGTCCTGAGTGGGCCCTCAGCCAGAGTGAGGTGCAATGGGAACCAACCTTTTGGGGCTGGGAGGAATGGCTGCCAGCCTGTGCTTCAGGGACTACCCTGACAAATGTGCAGACACTTCATAAATCACTGGGAAACAGCCTTATTCTCAAGCCAGACTCCAGCCACTCGTATCCTCAGTTTTTATTGACAAAATTACTCATTCCTGTGCCTCGGGGCTTAAGGGATTCAGTCCTCAGTAGTGTGGGTTGTGCCTTCCTATGCTTCATCCTGGGCTTATATTTTCCCTACATCAAAACAGTAGAAACATTATTTAACTTGATACACATTTAATATGTTGCATCATTTTTACCGTGCTCTTCAGCAGGAGGAATTTATACTGAATGTATTACAGCAACGAGCCATGAAAGTATTCCCAGGTTCTCTGGGGTGTTTCTAAGGAAATGGACTCATATGGCCCCAAAGCACCTTAAAACACCAACTCTGGCTCCTAAAATTCTCAACAAAGGCTTGAAATGATGAAATTGTAATTGAGAGCAGCAACAGAAGATGCTTGCAATAACATGGGAAGCACTTATCTGAAAATGTGGTTTGTTTTCTTTCATATGAGTCTCAAGATGAAGATACTCCTGATGCCAGTAATAAAAATACTGCCTTTTTTACAGTAGCTCAACAGACAGCAAAACTCAGGAATGGCAGTGGCTGTTCTTGCTATAGCTACAGCTGCAAAATATTTCGCCCCTACTTTTGTTGCTCATCATATTCTGAAATGTTTTCCAGATGAGCAGAATTTTCCAGTGCTTGCCTCTGCACCTTCAGAAGAGAAGGCTTTTGTTTTACTTGTTTTAGGTGTGAGAAAAATCTCACTGGTTATAACTTTCATTTATATTGTCAGAAATAAGGTGAAACTCAGCTTCACCAACAAAGACCTCTTGCTGCAATCAGACAAAAAAGCATAGCAAAATATGATTTATTTAGACTTAAATTTATCAGGGATGTAATTCCTACCAAGAACCAACATCCCTTCCAGGTGTTGGTGAGAAAATCAAATAAAAAACAAAAAAAACCCCAACAAACCAAAACAACCAACAACTGTTTAAACCTTTGAGCTTACTCCCTACTTGTTAGCACTGCTCTGGCTTTATTGGTTTGGTTTTAGCATGCTTTCATGAATTCAGTTCCCAGGTACCTGCCCAAATTTTCTTTGCCTATCCCAGTAAAAGTTGAATGAGGACAGAACCTATAGGAAAGGAAAAGAAACACCACTTCTCAAAAGAAACCCATTCTTCACATGCAGCAGAAAAATATTTGCGTGCAGCAGAAGGTACCAAATAAAGATATTTTTCATTGTTTTTAGAGTCCTCTTCAAGAAAAGTACTCTACAATTTCCATTTGGAAGCCAAAATATTATTTATTGAAAATATCAACACATCAAGGAAAAGTGTTTTTCTGTAGACTGGTTTTTAATCACTCGTGTTCTACCTAAAAAGAGGAAATTCTGGGGATGCGACAGATCCTCTCATGCCAAGATGAGAACGTTATAGTCTCGTGGGGCTGTGCAAGCACTGACCATCTGTCACCTTCCCACTGTAGTAGAAATAGGAAAGCATGATAAAGACCAAACTTCTCACTAAGCAGCAACCTAATCAAGCCTCATTTCTCCTGGATTTGTTCCCCATATTTCACCCTACAGTAGTTGGGTTTTTTGCATGTGTCCTTGTGCTCTACAGAGCATCCTTTTTTCCCCATGAGTCCCTACAGCACCTGAAGCTTCTTCTGAGGTCACCTACAAGTTATCTCTGCCCATCTCCATGGACAGCCCTGCAGAGGCTCTTGCCTGCTGACTGCCCAAGGGCTCTGCTACCCTGTGCCTCCTTAGGGGTGTGAATAGGGTTGCCATGCCTCACCCAGCCTCGACTTACATAGAACAGAAACCTCTGAGAGCTTCACCTTGCACCTAAAAACAACTCAAAGCAGCTCAGCAAGCTGAGGTGCACTCACTGCCTGCAGTGCCTCCCACGTGGCTCCTTCTGTGCTCAGCTTTGACCCGGCTGGTTTGGGAGCACCTGCAGCCCTGCAGTCACACCTCTGATTGCAGCAAACACAGCCTTGGAGAGGGCAGCCAGAAGTGAAGTTAGAAAAGCAACCTGTTTGCACATCACCATATGAGTTCCAAAAGCTGCATTCACAGCCTGTGAAGCAGGCTGGAGGCTCTAGACTTGGGTTAAATATCTCTGCAAACAAGTATCTTCTTTCCTACGTGTTTTGGTTGAAATTTGTGGCCTGACGTGAGTGTTTGTGTAGCACAACAGTTGCACTGTAAGAGCACATGACACCTCTGTGATGAGTGTACAACCTCCTGGAACTTTTCCTTCCCTATTTTCTGACTCTAGAGGCTGCACATGCACAACAACATTGAAGAGTCTGAGTCAAATTATCAGAGTCACAAAGTTTCCTTTCAGAAACTTAATTTTTACTAATTTTTTCTTCTTTTACACGTGATAATAATGATGCAATGACCATTCATGGCATGTTGTTTGATGGTACTATTAATAAATAACCCAACTTTGCTCACTTGGGGGTCTGTGGTATTAATGAAAAGAGAGACAGTGAGGTTACGCTGCATTAGCATTAGAAATATGTTCTAAATACACAAGGGTGGTACTGTGCTGCCTGTAAAACCACTGGTGGTGGCAAAATAAAAACCCTCCTGTAAGGTAAATAACAGAGGGAACACGTAACAGCCAGATGCAAGCAAGAAAAATAAATCCCGCTGTGCTTTGAGAAAAGCTGGGGTTGAGGAAGGAAGAAGGCAGGAGAGACTTTCTGAGTCAGGAGGAGCCATTCAAGTTACAGGAGCTTTCTAAAGTGTGAAAAGTTCCTGAAGCAGCAAAGAAATGCAGAGGGGGACAGACTTCACCAGGGCTGGCTCAAGGAAGGGTCTGGAGAACAACACCAGGGTTAGTGATAGAAATAATTTTTTTTTTCCCCAGTGGGGTGTCAGAGTCACTGTTCTCCAATGTGATAGACAGGTGCACCTGATGGGTGTCAGAGACTGCAGGAGTCTAAATGAGTAATGAGGTAACACCAAAACCACCCCAAACAAAGAACAGGAACCTTTACCCTGTTACCAGAACTAATTATGGGGAGTTTTAGACATACTGCTCCATTGCCATCCAACAGGACTTTAACCATGACTTAAAAATTCATGGCTATTAGCTGAAGTTTTTGGTCTGAAAACTCTGCTGTAATCACTACACAAAAGGTCTTTCTCCAGGTCTCTTGCATTTCTTGGATCCATCTGGCTGAAAATCACCATGAGACCAAAGTTTCTTAAAGCATTTTTATATGTCCTTGTTTTAGTAACCTTTCTTGACAAAAAAAAAAAAAAATCAACTAAAATTCTGTATGGAAAGAGAGTTTGTGTCCCTCTGTACTTAAAAGCAAACAAGAAACCAGGCTGTTCCTTAAGTTTGCCTGTAAAATGTCATTGCTCCGCCTCAGCTGATTTACCTACACCTAAAACCAAGAAGCACCTCCATGCAAATATTTCCTTCTAGAGCTGTGACATATCCCAATATACATTGCCAGTTCAAAATAACTATTGAAAACAGCTTTTTAGATCACTACAACTTTTTACATCACTGCAAATATAATCCAAAAACTAGACATTAATTTTTTTAAATTAAAACAACAGTTTTTCTCTACAAAATACAATATTCTGCAACAAATATATTCAGAAAAACAGGATTGTCCTGGACAAAACAAAGGTTTGAGAGATGACCAGCCAAGTCTTACAGGCCAAAACGCTGTTAAAAATGTCACTACAAGCATAGTGCAAGGATGTGATGTGATCAAGCTGTGAATTGAATATTTCATCCACAGACAGTCTCTGGATCACGGGCTTCAAAGTTTTCCCTACATGCATAGGTTTTTTTCCTGTATGTTTTTTAATCATACTGCTCAGAAGAATAGGGATATTTGTAATATGCTTATCAACGCCAAGAGCCCTCAGGGAAGCTGGTTTTTTTGTTGTTTTTCCCTGCAAAATAATTTTTTCCATAATTATTCAGCAGCTCTGGTCATTTGAAAGATTTATTCAGTTCCTATTAATGAATTATTGTGGCTCCCAACCAAACCAACTGCTGCCACTCTCCAGCATGATTCTCAGGCCTTTTGACAGCTCTAAATATATTTGAAACAAACTTTAATTTTTCAAACAACGAAGCTGTGAGAACCAAGAGTGTTTTGCACAGCAGGAGTGCCGGGGGATTTCAGCTTTATGGCCGGGAGCCACTCTGAAATCTGGCATCAGCCTTCAAAGCCACGCTCAGCAGCACCTTTGAGCCTCTTACTGGGACTATGACTGGAAGCACAGCACGCCCCCAGGCCAGCAAGAACAGGTCAGATTTACTTATTTATATCGAAGCAGAGCAAATAAATCTATTTCCACAGCACTACCAGCTTCAGACAGGCCAGGGCTCAGCCTGCACAGCAGCTCCCTGACTCTGCTTTGAGGCTGGCAGATTTGACACCGAGTTTGTGGTGAGCGAAACACAGCTCTGTGGTGTTTGTTCCACCCGTGAGGGTTTAGCCACAGGGCTGTAGATAGAGTATAGAGGCAGCACCTGGTGCAAATCACCATCTGAAGTGCAGAAAGTTGCCCAAAATCATCTTGGGAGCCATTGGTAGGGTGTTACACCTTGCTTTTTCTACTTAATTGTGATGATGCAGGCACAAAACTCTCACAGTCTGGATTCATCTGACCAGTTTTAGACTTCCAGGTACTTTTGAGGTGCAGTTTATTCCAGGAGAGAGCTCAGACAAGCTATACCCACCAGCACTTTTTTTATTTCATCAGCTTTAATAGGAGTCAAGGGTGCTTAGCTGAGACACAGACACCTATGTTGTCAGTGGTTTCAGTCAGGGGTCCAGCAGTTATCTCAAGCCCTGTAATTACTCTCTGCCTGAATGTCTAAAATAAAAAAAAATAAAAAAAAAAGAAAAAAAGAAAAAGAAAAAAAAGGCAGTACCACAAGGAAAATGATACTAATAAATCCCAAAGCAAGGCAGTGTTTTTGTGAAGTACCATGGGATCAACGTGAGCAGACTGGAACTCGCATCTTCAGGGCTCATGATTTACAAGACAACCAGATTCTTCAGATGTTTCTGTTCCCTTGAAGGAGAAGCCGTGTCTGTTATTACCCCAAAAATGCTTTCAATGTCCAGCTGTTTTACACTCCTCGTTAAAATTCACCCAGCTACCACACATTCCAAAGCACAGGAACAGACACACATTTACTAAGATTTATTTACACAAATCCGACCTAAATCGGTGCTGCTCATCCAAGATCAAATTCCTTTCCAACGTCAGCAGCCAAAGCAAGTTAAACTTGCAACATAAAGCGCCGCCAGAGTCCTTTTTTGAGAAGTCAAGTATCATTTAAGATTCATGCTGCTTTTGCACAGTGAGCAAAAGCCTATTCCTCAGGATTTATTCTCCCATTCCATGGGGAAGATCTGTATGGCCTACCCCATCCTGCCTCCTAAGGGGGAATTTCACAGATACCCTGCAGTCGTGGCTGGGTGAGCACTTTCTCAGGTTCTGTGGAAAAATGCTCAGCAGCCACTTGACAAGCAGGGCCAGATGGTTGGAAGCATATAAGCACTGCAAAGCCTTAGCAAATAAGGAGCTAAAATCACATTGCTTACTCAGAGAGCCCTCTCTTCTCCACAGCACCCTCCCCCAAAGAAGCAAAGCAGAAGTTCCTAAATAACCTCGAGCTTGGAGTACTACACAGGGAATCCCAGCCTAGCACTGAACACTGAAATAACTCATTGAAGGTGCATCACTGCAGCTCTCACACCCAACTAGAGTTTCCTGCTCTTTCTGCGTTCCCTGAGGGAATTGCTGCAGCTGGGAGGGTGTGTGGAAGGGGCAGATAAGACATACCACCAAGAGATTTTGCTATACCTTACTCTGCTGAGGAGGTGTAGCCTCAGGGTCACAAAGGGAGACTCAACTCCTTCAACAGCCTAAAATACTAACCAGAAGGGCTATTTACAGCCTTTAAGAAAACTTCATGGCCTGAAACCCTACAGCAAGATTGCTTGCCATCTGCCCAAGTAAGTTGGCCATTTGTCCCTATTAGAGACAGCTGGGCAATTACAGCAATTAAGGTGGCACAGGGAGGGAGTGACATTTTTGGTTTGGGAAGAGAGTGTTTGCAGCACTGACAGCATTGAAACGTTTCTGCTTATGAAGAGGTACCTCATGAAAACAGGCATTCACCAAGCACGAGCCCTTCCAGAAGTTCAAGCTAAAGAAATGTGTTTCCTAAAAGATATCCCTCATTCCTATTGGAGAGATTTGCACCAAATGAAAGAATTGTGTCTCTGACAATGCAAAGCATTCATAGTCACTGGCCAGGCTTTTACAGCACACATATTTCACTTTTGATATAGGACATCTGTGAGCTAGCAACAGTAATAAATCTGAATGTTAGCACAGATAGTTTTAGGTCAAATGCTATCAAATTTAGCTTATCAGCTTATTAAGATAAAACAAGCTCCTTTGTCGTTAGTTTTCTGATTAGTTGCCTGGTTCCAGAACCTGGAACAGTAAATAGGTTTGGGTTTTTTTCCTGTGGCATAGTGTAAATGCTTAATGCCCACTCGTTGTCCTTATAAATCATAAACAGGGAAAGCACTGCTTGATCCCTTGCTAGAAGAGGGGAATGTGATGATTTCAGCATGTTTGAAACACACATTCCTAAAATACCTAACTGGTCTGTAATTTTTTCACAGTACAAGGCCTGAGCTTAGTGGTTGGGTTCCTTGATCTGCAACCATACTGGTTTTGATCACCAAGCTATGCAGTGACAGTCTGTTGAGCTGGATACTTTGAGAGTTGTGGTGTTGTCTTCCATAGGTAGCAGCCTTTCCTAGGAGCAAACATGAAAAATGGGATACAGCTCTGCAGAGCTCTGTGCCACAGCAAACTGTCCTTTGTTGGGTGCAGATTGCAGCATCCACCAGGCTGTCGGTGGTCTAACTCATGGGAAGGAAAAAGTTGCGCTCTGTGGAGAGAGATAAAATCTTGCTGTTGTAGAAAAGAAGACATAAGTGTGCTCCAGAACGGCTGGAAGAACTCCAGCAAAGAAAATTTAGTCAAACCGTGTGTGTCACATCTCCGCTCTTGTGCCAGGAGATCTGCGAGAAAGATTTAAAAAAAGAGAAAATTACGTTCTTTCAGCATGTTTCACAATATGACTTCTTATTTTAGAGTCGACATATCGTCACCAGGCTACCATTGATGATGAAGTGGTTTCCATGGAGATACTAGACACCGCTGGTCAGGTGCGTGGGTGCATGTGCTGCTACCCAGTTCCCTGGCTCGGGTGCGCAGCAGGGGAGGGGAGCGTGGTGGTGGCAGCAGGGCAGGGGGTGCCAGGTGTGCTCTGCTCTGGGGACACAGATTTGCTTCTGGGCAGAACTCCCACTCTGCTCCCGTGTGCTGGATCCACACGCTTCTGCAAGGGATCCTCCTTGAAGTTTTCAAATATTGGGAGAACCAGCAAGTCAAGGGGCTTACTCTGGGGGCAAAATTATTTTGTTGTCATGCCTTTGATTCAGGGCCAGCTGAACTGATGCCTTGAGTGGCTACCTAGAAACAGAGACTAGACAGAAATAAGGGAATAAAGGTAGGTATTTATTTGAAAGGCCTTCAGAGGTACACCCTGGGCAGGCCAGAGGCTACATCCAAGATGGACCCCAAGATGGACAAGTCACGAATTCTTCACACTTTTATAGGTTTGGTTCATTTGCATAGCAGGGTTATTTCTCCAATTAAAACTTCAGTTAATGATGTAATTTCCCCAAGCTTACCCACCTTCTAAAGATGTTGGTTTACACATTTTGGGCCTAGGACAATCTAGGTGTCCTTGGGGAGCAAACCTAGAGAAGTTTGTTATGTCTAACCCGCATGAGAGAGCAGCAGCTCACACGCTACAGAGTTACACACTGGGCAGTACAGGATTTGAAAATATAAAAGTTAAAACCTAAGGCATCACAACAGCATGGCATTACTAGGCACGAAGTCACAGTCTATTTCTGCAGTAAAGTGATGAGGCTTTACAACTTCAGTCAACGATTCTCACTAAAGTGAAGAGCAGATTCGTCATAGTCAGGTCTCCCTTCCTTTTAAAACATGGCAGGTGCTCACACTGCACAGGCCTGTGCAGGTCATGGCACTGGGTGGAACAGATCTCCTGTGCCACGTGATAAAAATGGTGATACATGCAAAATATAAAGTAAAGCAGATGCACACAGCTTTGTAGGCTTTGGAGGACCAGCATCTCTGTGAAGGCCTGCCATCTTTTTCATAAATCAAATTCCTGAGCCTGGTGTCTGTCTTTTCCAACAGGAGGATGCCATTCAGAAAGAAGGACACGTGCGATGGGGCGAGGGCTTCGTGCTGGTTTACGACATCACAGACAGAGGCAGCTTCGAGGAAATGCTGCCACTTAAGAACTTGTTGGATGAAGTTAAAAAGCCCAAAAATGTCACCCTGATCCTGGTGGGGAACAAAGCAGACTTGGATCACTCCAGGCAAGTCAGCACGGAGGAAGGTGAAAAGCTGGCCACAGAACTTGCGTGTGCTTTCTACGAGTGCTCTGCTTGCACGGGAGAGGGCAACATCATGGAGGCCTTCTATGAGCTCTGTCGGGAGGTGCGGCGCCGGAAGATGGTCCAGGGCAAGACTCGGAGGCGAAGCTCCACCACCCACGTCAAGCAGGCCATTAATAAGATGCTTACCAAAATCAGCAGCTAAAAAGAGCTGTCCTAAGCCAGAGAAGCATTTTAGAGCAGATTAGCTTGGAGTAGGGGCGGGGCAAGCAGAGCACGTTTAATGAAAAATGGTTGAAGCTTTGCAATGAATAAAAAAAAAAGGACAAACACCACCACTTTTTTTGAGTAACACGGAGTCATACTATTTTCCTGTTTTGAAATGTATTTAGCCACACTGGTTCTGACTAATGTGGGATAAAAAATAAAACCAAACACCAAGAAAAAAACAAAAAACAAACACCAAATGAACTCCAAAGGACTAGACAGTTGTGGGGGTTGGCAACCAAGAGAGAATCTTCTGCTTCTACGTGGCTAGCTCCAATCCCCTGCAAGTCAGTAGTGCCTAAACATCATTTCCAGCCAGACAGCTGCTCAGTAGCCCTTGGAGAGTAAGATTCAGCCCTCTGAATCAACAAGAATCAACAACCATTGTCAACAGTCCACCAACAACCAACACAACCGGTGTTCTCCAGGACTGAATACGTTTAGAGGCTGCTGTGTTGTATCAGAAAGTTCACCTGACACCTTCACCAGCTCTAAGTTGGCTCATTGTGTGCTTTCACTCCAGACTGTCCTTGTTATTTTTGTCAGATCCATGAGTGTTGATGTTCTTAGCAAGGTATGCAAAAAATACAGGAAGGGTCTATTTCCTGGAGTGTTTAGCCAGCTAGACACACATTTCAAGAGAGCTGAAGTTCAGCTGCTCTTCCATCTCCTCTGAAACTGCAGGATTCCCAAGAAATAATCAGCTAGTCCAGTGGCATTTCAGCATTTCCCCCTCAAAATGCAGTACTGTGCTTGCGGAAATGGGAGTATGTGTGTTGGGAAATCAAACTGAAAAAAAAAAAAAGAACCATATTACTATTGATTTAGCTGTGGGTAGTTTTTAGGTTTTGTTTATTTTTTGCTTTGGTCTTTTTTTCAATTCAAGTAGTTCCTCTTAGTCTATCTTACACTGAAGAAGAACTGAATCCTTGGGAAGGCAAGTGTTTAAAGTCTAAGCCCAAATGTAAATCAGATCTGAATGGCCTCTACCATATCAAAAGACCAAAATTTTCAGCTGTTTAAACTTCCAGATGCTGCTTGGAGCACTCTGGAGCTTAAAGCAGCACAGGCTTTTTGTGACTTTTATCTGGCACATTGATGTGAAAGCTCATTTTATCAGATATTGGTAAAAGGTGTCCAATTTTTTCCTTCTCCCTCATCATCTAGTTTAAGCCAGCTGCCAAGTTTGGCCTCCTGTCTAGTTGGTTTGTTAACTGCTAAAAGATGCAAGAACCAAGCCTGGAAGCTTTTCATTCTGACTGTGGTGGTCTCCCACCAGTGGTGTTGCCTCCCTTTAGGCAGCACAGACTGTCAACATGTAGAACCACAGCCAGCCACGGGGTTGGGATGACAAACTAGGAGTGTTCTCCTTTGAGGAGCAGCCCCCTTGTAGCAACTACTTACAACTTTATTCTCTGCTGCTTGGTACTTGGTGTGGTTATTTGCCTCTGTGAGGAAGTAACTCCAAAAAGCTATCAAATGCAAATTGCCACAGATGTGGGAGAGTGAGTAAATCTAGGTGGGTAGCACTTTGTACAGTTAGAGGCAGCCATATAGGTGGTGGAACGGGCTGGAGATGCAGATCTCTATATCCCTGTCAACAGAGAAAATTTCCAAATTTGGATTTCTATTATAAGTAGTCACCTAAAGATACTTTACCAAAGTAAATTTTTTTAAACTTTCACTTTTAGCCGACCAGCAAAGAACATCACATTCAGATGTACATTTTTATTTGTGCTGTTGTTTGTTTTCTCTGCTTCTGTATTCTAGACGGTGAAAAGCTCATTTCACTCTCCTGGAATCAATGTCTATATTTTGGTCCTCATGTTCACGTGTGTTGCTGTACATCAGCTGGACACACTGCAATGGAAAGTTCACCGTGTGCTTCTGGGCAGGGGCTTCTTGCAACAGGCCTCTGTGACACACTTGTTCCCAAACTATTCATCATATCATTAACTATTTAAAAAAAAAAAAAGAAAAAAAATACAGAAAAAAAAGTTTTGCCATTTTTAGTCCTATTAGTAATGTAGAATCAATACAAGTGTAAAAGAGCGAGCTAGTGCCTGTTCACAAAGCAGAATTCTTTAGCTGAGGGGCTGAACTTGCAAGCAGTGTAGTTACATTAGGAGCCAGAGTGAGCATTTGCAAGTTGAAGCACTGAGGTTCTGTTATTTTTCAGATCAGTGCTGGTGCACGTATCTGAAGTAAACAAAATCCTTACCTGCAATCCCATGGCAACACAGCTGAGTCTTTATTTTGGTGTGCCAAGCAATTGATTCACCCCTCTTAGAAAACTTCAGCAGTTCTTTTATCTGAAAAACCTTTCTTGAGGTTCAGGTTGGAGCTGCATTTAAATACAAAAAGGTTATAAATGAATGACAAGAGAAAGTAATTAATCTTATTCATACTAGAAGAGTTGAAAGGAAGGAGAGGTTAAGTCATGGCCCTCATACTTTCCAAAAGATTTCCAGCAAATTGTATCTTCTTTTATAATTTTTGTGTGGACAAATTATAAAATCCTGGTGAAAATAAAATGTTCCACTGTGTAAACATCCCTTGTTACATAAAGAACTTACAATAAAAATAGTAACATTCCTTTGCAAGGACTGAATTTGGAAACTGCCAAACAAGATAAAAACTTGGGCAAAAAGGAGGCTGCTATTTTGTGACCTTTCCTCCCAAACAAACACAAACTTCTTTACTTAATTGCTCATTTTTTTTCCCCCTAAGCCAGTTCTACTACAGAATATTATAATCTGTTGATATGCATTACACAGTGTTAAATGCAACTTGATTTACTGTTGCTCACAATGTTGCAACATATTACTGGCTACCCTATAAATCTGTCATATTCCCACAATGTGCAAATTGAGCCCAAAATTGCCCAAGCATTGAAAAGGCCAAGTGCAGCATGAACCCACATTCAGTAGCCTTTCTGCAGCAGCCATCAACAGGTTAAATTTAATCAACAGATTAAATTCTGTTTCTCCTGCTGCCGTTTAAGTGTATGTATTTTACACTAACATTAAATTTCTCTCCTCTGCCCGCTGCCATTTCTGCGGAGAGAGGATGGGAACGATGATAAACAAAAACTGGGAGGAAAGGTGAAAGGGATACTTGTTACCTGCAACAAAAATGATTGTCATTTTTGAAGTTTTTAAATATTTATCTTCAATTGATGAAGAGTTAGTCATGCCCGTGCTGGAAGACCTGGATCAGGACCCGAAACTTCCCTAGAACTTTGAGAATCTTCGTGTCTGGGGGTTTTGGTGCAACTACAGATGGAAGTGAGGATCAGCCACTGGGTTTGCACCTGGATCCAGACAGGTTGTCCCCAACCTGGGGATAGTTGGATCTGGCAGTTTGCTACAAGGCTAGTTGATTTTTATATATATAATGATCTGTATGCATTTTTACATTAAAAATATGAAAGCTTGTGCTTGTAGATAATATATAAGAAAAAATAAAAAAGAAAAAGAAAAAAATAGTGGTTTCTGTACTGAACTCTCACATATGGGTCTTCCATTAGATTATCTCCAGTGTTCCTTCCAGCTATTAAGGGGCCAGTTCCAAAAGCCCTGATTTGTTTTTTTTTGAACCTTTATCTAAGGAAAACAAACAGTGAATTTTACCGGAATAAGCACTGTAAAATTTGGATCATTTTATTTGAACTTATTTGGCTGTTAGTCCTGGAACAGAGAAGTCGAACAGCATCTACAGTGAGGCACAGCTCCAAATGTCCTTGCAAACTATTTCAAGGCTGCTGAAAAAAGTTACAGGGTTATTAACTAACCTCAGTGAAACCCACCAAACGCTGTCCTGCCAACTAAATAACAGAGATCTTGATCCCGGGCTTCTGAGGAGAAATCCTGGGCTATGCAGTCTGGGAGATTTATGCTGATGATTTGGACAGAGGCAACTTTTCACCTGCTGCCAACTATGCCCATGTTCCAAGGATAATTCACTGTTTATCTGAAGAGAAGGTTCATGATATGTACCACATGAAAGGTAAATTGCGTGAGTGGTAAACAATCATACAGAGTGGGTATCAAGCTGTAGCAGAGGAAGCTTCAGCACTGAAGAGGGGATCCATTCTTTTTCTGCCAAACCTGGGCCAACCAAGTTACCCAAAGCATGGTGAACAGTAGTGGGGGTGTAAGAATGTCACATCTGGCAGAGCACTGCATGAAATCTGGGTGCAGAATCTGTGCTGGGAGGTGAAACCCCACACCACCAGTCACTCACTGCCTCTGGAGCACTACAGAGCAGCCTTGAGTTCTGTCAAGCCACACTATAATGCACTCCAGTCTAAATAATGTCTCCTGCGAAGCAGCTGCAGTTACAAAGGCTGTGTATAAACAGTGTTTGGGGTTCCTTTTATCTTTCTCTTTAATGGCTCAATACATATGCATATCTTAAGAAGAAAAGGGAAAAAGAGGCTTTAATTAAGGGAGGCTTCTTGGCATTTTGATGTCTCTTTGCCTTTGTGTTCTTTGCAAAATCAAACCTACAATGAAAACAGCGTCATCTTAGAAACTCCAGTGTTAGGCATTTTATTTCTGCTACGGATGCCAGGCACTGATTACCTCGGGCTACGAAAATACAGAGCAGCGGCTTGTCCGGTGCTGGTCGAGGTTTCCAGGGGGTGATACCGATGGCTTGTGTGAGGCCAGCTCAGCCTGGTTTCTGCAGGCACGGTTGCCCATGGGGAAGGCTGTCAATGCAGCGTGCAGCAGGAGGAGAGTGCCAAGCAAGTCCGCTGACCCCGCTGGGGTTTGGCAGGGGATGGGTCAAGCCCCTGGTCCACAGCCCTGGCAGCCAACACGTGGAGAAAACACTCCAATAGCCAATTTCTGTCATCCACTTGAAGGATTCTTCTCCATTTTTAGTTTGAAGTAGACTGGCAGGAAGCTCTCAGGTAAGTCCACACTACTGGTTGTTCAATAAACCCGAGGATTTGAGGGGAGTTTGGCCTTCTGCCTTTTTGGAATGGTCTCTTTCATCTCCAGCTCGACTCCCCAGAGCAGCATTTGTCTTTTCCTGCTTCTATTGTATTAAATCAAGTTTGTTTGAGTTTTCTTTGGTTGTTTGGGGTTTTTTTAAATGGTAGCTGTCAATAGACTCTGATACCCAGAGGTGTTTTATGGGCAAAGAGGCTGTATTGTTTCTCAGAGGTCACTCTCACAAGGATGGAATATTTGCAAATGCCTCTGGGTATAAATTATTAACACTGAACACAGCTGCTCTGAAGAGTTGGAAATAATTTTTTTTTCAATAAGGGAACCTCTCATCATTGTATTACAGACAGCTGTGTCAAATACAAGTCCTAAACCAGACTGAAATATTCTGCATCACTAGGAGCAGCCACGGCCTGGCATGAAATATTAACACGCAGAATAATAAAAAAAAATTGAAAGCAATTTACAGGCAGACTTCCAATTATACCTCACAGAAAAAAACCTACACGTTTTTTCCTTTTAAATTTTATGTAGTATCAGGAATTTACAGAACCTCATTTCAAAATCCAGCAAGTTCTGGTGACAAATAATGTATCAGTAATGTAAAAAATAAGGGTTTTTATCAAACTCCTTTGTCAGTACACATGATTTGACTCTCTGCTCATTTCCACTAGCCTGGTCAAAGCTGTCATTACTGCAAAAAATATCAAGGAGACCCAGATGGGACTTTTGACATGAAAAAAATTCAAATAAAAAAACCTAATAAATAACCCCAAAGGGATATAACCCAAATAAAGGTCAAATTCCCATTTTCCTGAAAAGCAATTGTAAGATTTCATACAGCAGTGCTGGTGCACAGGTGATCTGACCAAACTAAGTAATCAGGAACAGTGGAATATTTTGAGGTTTTAACTTGGATTTCTTTTTGCAAATCTAACTGAAAAGACATTAAATTATTATTGGGCAACAGACATCAGGTCTGGAATTTGTAAATGATGCCAGGTTTTTGATATCCAGCTTTCAAAATATCCAGAGGAGAGAAGAGGAGAGGGGAAAGAAAAAGAAAACAAAAAAAGGGAAAAGAAGAGAAGAAAAAAAAAAAAGAGAGAGAAAAAGAAAAGGAGAAAAAACCTAGTTTAAACAAGTCCAAATAATTCTCTCTTTGTTCTTAGGTTTTCTCTGTGCAGAGCTTTCTGTAGTTCTGCAGTTTCTCACCAAAGCCTATGCTAGAACACTGAACACAGACACTTAATCTCCAAAAGTCTTGTATCTCCTAAGGACTGATATAATCTCAACCACATTCATGTGAACCATTCAGCTCAATTCAAATCTGGGACAGAAATTTACATCTACTTCAATCCAAATTATTGCACTTTTGCATTCAGGGTGTATTTCCCCTCCTTAGGACAGAATTCAATTCTAAAGCAGGGAGTGTTATTAACAATATAAAATACACACAGTTTTTACTATGTATCTAACAGAAATCCATAAACAAAAGAATGATTTGTCTGCATGAACTGAATAAAACAAAAGAACGTTAGATGGTTCTGTAAATATTAAACCTCTTGTATTAGACCAGTAAGTTGCCTGCTGTTTGTTTTTTCTCTGGTTTTTCAATATTTGAAAGAACCATAATACATGAAAAAAGCCTTTTTAGAGCCTTTCTTTATAAAGAGAATCTCTGTGAAGGACAATATTTCTTTGCAATAGAGTTAAAACATTTGAGTATATAACTGAATATAAAATATAGCAGGAATTGCAAAGAGTTATTTTTGAGAGGCAGAAAGGTCGGGAAGAGTGATATCCTCAGACTTTCTAGACAAGAATCTAATTAAAGCTCTGTGGAGGACTCTGACATTTACATACAGTGATGAGCTCTTACCTGAAGCTTAAACTCAGATTTTTAAAAAAATGATTATTACTGCAGGGAGCAAAGAAGAGATGGATGAGATGGTGTGTTTTGGTAGCAGGCCATCAGATCTTTACCTCTAGGCTAGGGTTGTTATCATTCTGAAGCACAGAGTTAGTTCCTATCCTGGTTTCAGACAATTTTCTCCAATAAAACCTACCACCACTCCAATTTTCATAAACAGATGACAGTAGGAAAAAAAAAAAAAAAAGAGGTGGAGGAGACTGAAAGATCAGAGTATATAATTTACCTGTGTAGCTCCTGAACATTTCCTGGGGTTTCCAAAATGGCCACAGATGGAAATTCATAAGCTACTGAAAACATCCATAAAATGATAGATATCTGCCATGACTCTCCCATGTGTTGGCCCTAAGTGTTCTCCACCAAATTCTGGTCTGTTTTAATGCCTTTGTCCTCTTCAAGGAAAAACCTAAGAATTGTTGATGCAAAAAATTAGGGCTTTGAAGTCGGTTTCATTTTGGTTTTACATTGAAAAATTTAGAAAACATTCCCAAGAAAAAAAAAAAATCCCCGGCACTCTTTAATTTAGATTACTGTGATGAGCTCAGTGAAAATATCTCAATAACTACTTAAGATAGTTATTTCTCACAGCTATTTTGAAAAGAAACTATCTCTGGGAGAGCTAATCCAGCCATTTTTGTGAGCTCATATGCAATTCAGTGTACTCTGCAGTTTTCTAGCGTGAACTTCTGGTAATTAGGGCTCTTATTCTCAAACATTCTTGTGGACTCCCATAAACCTTTATCAAAACAAGTTCATTTATTAAGATAGTTGCACAGACCATGTCATGATCTCAGCTCATGGCAGCAGGTGAGAGTTTACTAACCATGGGTCTAATCAATTTTCTGTATTCAGTGATGAGCAAAGGGGACAATATTATCACATCGGTGTCCTTGGCCACACCACTTGGCTGGCCAGCAGCTCCACCTCCAGATGATGTCCCTCAATCTGTCAACTGCCTTTGATTTACAGCCACAGCATGCATTTCAACTCAGTCAGAAAGGCCTTGCACTTTTCCCACATGGTTCTTCATGGATTTGATCCAGTGGCTTCTGTGACCCAGTCTGAACTCCGAACACAAAAAAGCACAGAAAGCGTGGTGTTTCCAACATGCAATTACTGTGCCTGTCATGTGCCAAGGAGGGAATAAGATGCTTCTAATTACATGAAGTGAATGTGTACCAATGGCAGACTTCAGGAGAAGTCAGGGAAAGTTTTCAGAAATTCCCAAAGACTGGTGAATGTTTCAGTAAGGCTGCTGAGAGGCACTTTTCTGAATTGATTTTTTTTTCTCCAATGCAAAAATATATAGCAGGACAGGAATAGAATACAAAATAATTCACTGCTTCAACACCTGCATCAAGACTAAATTCAGTTTTCAGACTGCCTCAGACTTCCCCCTTTTGATCCTGAAGTAATTAGACCTGTTTCGTAGTTCACTGACATTCATAAAAATAATTGCCAGTATGTTTTCAGGAACTTTGGGATCTGAATCTCTACCCTTATACTTCTAAGTTCTGTTTCTTTAACAAGATACAAGGGACAATAATTTATTTACCCTCAGCCCCTTTAAAATGCCTCAGTGAAACCACACCCAAGTGGTGTGACCAAGCCCATCTAATTGTCCAACTGCCTTAAAAGGATTACTGATTTTATTTTGGTAGTGGATAGGGAGTAATCTGTAAAAGCTGTAACCACAGTTATTGTGAGACCATCTTCCTATCAGTTCCATGTAGCACTTTCAACTCATTCCTTTCTTTTACATGGATATTGTATTCTTTAAAGAAAGCATGGCTTGTTGCAGCACAGGAGAGGGACACAATGTTAGCTCGCCCTCTTCTGAGGGGCTCACCGAGTGACTCTCCTATGGAAAAGAGGGATGACCCACTGATAACACCTGCAATTAAAAAAGTAATTAAAAATCAAGAAAATGCTCCTATCCAAACCCAGTGTTCCCTTCCTCTGGAATAAACTGAAAGAAATGAGGATAGTGCTCCTACCAGAATGAATAAACTGCATCAAGATCTTTATTCAAGCCAACTACTGTTTTTTCTCTAATTTTGATGATTAAAAAATGTCATGAACATTAAAAATACTGCAGTTAGATATTGGGGAGCGTTTTTTATCATAAAAAATTCTTTGTTATAAATCTTCTAGTTGTTCCTCCTTGTCCAAATATCTAAAGCCAGATCTACTCTTCAGCCATTTCCATTTTTCACTCTATAAACCCTGTAGTGCAGTTCTCTTTCTGCCTAGTTCCATACTCAGTTAAATATGAACTCAAAAAATTACACACTCAGTCATTCCTTCAGATCAATAACATCCATTTTAAAAAAATAATTTATAATCTTTCCAATAGGAATAACAACAAAAATTGGCAGTGCTGGCTTCAAAGGCTTTGGCAGCTCATACTGAGCTGCTTTTCCCCAAAGTCTCACACCACCTTGGGTCCATTAACCTGTCCTGCACTCTTGTAAGTAAACCAATAACGTCTTTTAAGGCCTGTCTATTTTCTTTCTCTACCCTTATGTGTAGGTATATTCTCCCTCCAATTCAGTCAAAAAATCAACCTGCTTGCCAAATAAAAAACAATACATTTCAAGAACTTACCAGAAGAGTTCCTAAATCAAGTTCTTTGCAATGAGAGATTTACTTTTTCTTCCATGTATTCCACCCAGTGTTGAGCAAATAACTAACACCAGGCAGGATGAGAGTGGTAGCACTTGGCACACCTCAAATATTGACCTCTACACAGAAAAGAAGTCTAAAAGAAAATCTCACTGTTGCCTTGTTACTTCTCTTTTTATTTGAAGAATTTTCCTGTGATGGCAGCGTGCACACATTTTCACCCCTGCATTAGAAAGGGTGTCTCCTTATTCCCACTCACAATAATGAGAAGTTATATTAGAAAGGGCTGCAGAACAGGGTAACTGCATAATTAGCATTTCTTAGCACTGTGTGTTGAAAGGTAAGGCATTGACGAGACAGAGAAAACAAATTGTATTCTTACTTTTAATGCCAGCTATTTCTGGTAAATAGGGAAGCCAAAAGCACACAAACCCTTTCATTTCCAACCCCTAGCTTTGTTTCTTCTCCTCTTTCCCCTCCTTGTCCACAGGAAGTCAGTTCACCATCCTGAAAAGATCACCTCGTCTAAGGCCTAGCACAATTTCATAGTCAAGAAGGACAAGGCAAATAAATTTTCAAACGCAGGATATTGGATCTAAGGTTCGGAGCTTTTTCGCTGAGATCACAGTTGCTCCAATGTTCTTTTCCTGTACTCAGTGGATGTTTGCTCCAAGAAAAATCTTCTCCCAGATATAATGCTGCAAATAAAGATTAGGAAATACACCCAAGAACTGCTTCATTTCTCTGTCCTAGTTGGCAGTGCTGGAAATCATACAAAATTAGAGGCACAGGTTCATCATAGTAGTGAGAACAGTGGTTGCTTCCCCCTGCCCTAAGGAATGACTGATTTTTTTAATTTATTTTTTTCAATTTGCATACCTAAAATGATCTAGTACATTAAGTACTGCACTGATGGTTTTCAGGGACAGTTCCTCAGCTGCAGGGAATTGTTCTCTTTTCAAGCCCCACTAAGAAACATTAAGAAATGTATCTAGGAAATGAAAGATCAGCAGTCTGGTTTGGGCTCCGCTACAAAACTTCTGTCTACGTTGGCACCAAGCTCTGACTGCTCATTTGGAAAGACAGCAACCCTTATCCACCCCATCAGGATTCCTGAGCCTTAATTTATTAATGGGGCTGGCTTGCTCGGTTCAAGTACACCTCAGCCACATCCTCTGACATCTCCTGCTATTTATTGGAAACGTACTTTCTGTGTTGTGAAAAAATCCAGGCAACTTCACCCTAGAAGGCTGAGGCTGCACGGTTATCACGGGCTGAACGGAGACTGCTTGCACAGGGCCAGACTATCGGGGTGAGGAGACCATAATAGGAGACATTATGGTCTGCTGCCATGCTCCCAACCACGGAGCCGGGTCACCAGAGGTGAAGGTGAATGGGAAATGTGTCTGTGTTGTAGCTACCCTGGCAGCTCCTTTCGGTACACAAGGCCTTGAACATTTTACTAGGCAATAAAAGAATGTTAAACAGTCCCCTCCTCTCCCTCTTCAAGGTCGGCTGTTGGTTTCATAACCCCTTGAATCCCACATAAAACTGTGTTGTTTCCACCACTCCCAAGTATTTAATCTGCTGTAAGTGTGAAAACAGAGTGAGATGTTTATATTGCTAATAAAGGGTATCTAACCTTTGGGAAAAAAATAAGACCCAATAATAATACACAGTGTACGTTGTGCTGTACAGCACAGAAGCCCTGGCCTCATTTTTCTGTGGGATTTTGGTGAAATCACTTCAGCCTTCTGAGCCTGTTTTTCATTTATAAATGGGGCGAAGGACATGTGCCCTTATTTGAAATACATATGGGAAATGTGCTTGAGGACAGGTTAGAGGTATTGATCAGAGCCACTCAGCAAAGATAACAACTTCAAAGAGAAATGGTGGGTTGTAACTGGAAGAGTGAAAAACATCTAGAGTTTCAAACTTTTCTCTTGTCTGTGAGAAGTCTTGTTTGCCAGATATATTTCCAGACAATAGCAATTTTAGTTTTAGAATACCATCAGAATAACAACAGCAAAAAAAAGAAAAGTAGAAAATTTTGAACTTGAGATACTCACTCCCAAGAATCTTTATGAACTTGGAACCTTTTTTCCCCCCAAACTTTTCTCATACAGAAAAGTATGCAACTATGGTTGCATCTTTTAAAAGAGTAGAATATCATGGCCAATTCTTTGATGTGTGATGAAATAGAATTTACAAGAATTCCTGTCATCTTGAATATTTTCTAAAGGAAACAGCAGGAAGAATTATGACTTCAAGAAGATGCTGACATAATCAGCTTTCTCTCTCTTTTGAATTTCAAAACAGCAATGAACAGACACTCTGGGGCCAGCATTCTCCTTGGTATAACTCCAGCGAGGCCCAGAGTGCTGAACACACAGAATTTGGCCAGAAACACGTTATTGGTCAATGCATGTTTTGGTGAGTTGGTGTGAGTTTCAGCTGTCTATCAATGCAAGGTTTATATACCAAGCATGCTGATGTCCATCTGGCATCAAGGTGGCTAAAGAAACAGCTGATGATGTTTCTTTTCCAGTGTCCCTTTGTTGGAATTCTATTATTGTCAGAGAAGGGTTCAAAACTGTGGAAAGTGATTGGAGTACAAACAAAGTTTCAAACTCTGCCGCTGGAATGTATGTCTCCCATGAGCTGATCAGAAACACCAGGTCTGAATATCCCTCAAATCTGGATCCTTTCCAGATCTAAATTCTGTATCAGGCTCCAGCTCAAGCAATACCAATATCTGGATTCACAAGCCAGCAAACATAAAAACTAAACAGAGTTCCAAGCCCAGGTCAGAAAATTTCCACACTCCCCACTCAACCAAGCCCTTCTCTGTTGGAGCAGCCCTGAAGATATTTTGCGTCGCTGAAGTAACACAAAACAGCTCAGAGATGAAATGGACTTGATGCAGGGACTGGGGTCAACAGGTCAGTTCCCAATCCTAAGGGAAAGGCTTTAGAAGGAGAGCAGAAATGGCAAACCCTGAAGAAAGCAATCGGTCAAGGAAAAAGCTGGATTGTGGGAACAACCTAAAATGGCTTTCCCTTTGGGATCTCAGCTGCAGTGACACTGCTGGCTGCTCCAGAGGACTTGATGCGTTTGGGTCACGGAGCTGCCTTCTGGAAAACAACAGCTGGAACCGGAGGGGAGGATGAACCACAGGGAGGAAGAAGGTCCTAAACATCCTGCTTGCAAACTTTGCAGGGGAAGACAATGCAGTGGAGCTCAGCAGACCACATAAATTCAAATCTTGGTATTTTCAGAGAGCAGGATATCAGAGTAGATTGAGAAGACAGGTTTCACTGTATGTATTATCAGTAAAAAGAGAGAATGGAGCACTGCATGGGTGGACTGGATGAAAAAGGGGGTGGAGAAGAGAACAGTCAAATGTTCTTGGCAGTGCCTAGAGAAGGGGAAAGAAAACTGACACTTCTTGATAAACAGTCTCAGGACTGAAGATGTCTTGGTTTTTTTGCCAAAAAATGTTAAATGAAGTAGAGTGGTCTTTTCCCCCTGCAAGAAGAATTTTTTAAAAACGCAGAAAACCCCATTCGCATTCCCACGTGCCCTTTTGCTGAGTGCTTTCAGAGCCAGTTCTTAGCAAAGAAGACATTGGAACAATCTATCTCTGGTATGCACCCAAAGAAGTTAATTATGCAGCCCAAAAGAAGAGACTTTTTCCATTTGATGTAATCTGAAATATGTGAAATAACCTACTGGAGAAAATGAAAAGAGAGGAAAGATCACCCTTCACTTTAGATAGTCCATTTAGATTCCCTGAACAAATACTTGAATATTTGCCAGTGGAGCTTCTGGATGTATTAACTTAGAACAAGTCATAAAATAAAATTGAGGGACAAAATAATACTCGGTGTAATTTTTTTTTAAATATTATATTACTTGAGAAAGCAAACTTACAGATACATTCACTGACATTTGACTAGTCACTGCATTTTGAAGATTCAGAATATCACTTCCAAATTTAATAGGGTTTTCAAAATGTAGAGTGAAAAAATATGTCTACATCTTCCTGAGGCACAGCATATTGCTGGTATATTAAAAAAATACACTCAGTGTGAAAAAGGTGTGACACAAAACTGTGGTGCAAAGATTGGGACCCCCCCATCACAGCTGATTTTACCTGGACTCAAAAATACAGTCCCAACAAGAAGACGAGGTTCCATTGCTTGACTTTGTCAGACCAGACTACAGTGGAGAAATGTTCATGAACTTCAAATTTCCACTTCTGTTCTGGGATGCTCCTGCCATCAGCTGTCCCCATCAGCTGGTGGGTCTGACCAGCACTACCATCTAGTGGCACCACAACCATCCAAACCCTACAGAGCACACAGCACCGATGTCCAGGCACATGTTCCCTCTGTTACAAACTGCTCCAGAGCCCAGTGACACCCATTTGTCAGTCGTGATGTGGACAAAGCCCGGAGTGCTACCCCTTCCAGCACATTCCAGGAATAAGGTGAGTGGTTATCTCCCCAGAAGGAAGTGAAGGTGACATTTTTATTAGTGTCCAAAATGGTGAGATATGGCATCTATACAGCAGGTGGTCCTCTAACAGGCCAGAAAACCTTTCAACGTCCTGTGTAGAGAACTACAGCCCTCTACACACAAAGTATTCGATGCTGGAGAGCACAGACTGAGTGAAAAGAAAGCAGAGGAGGAAAGGGGGTGAGGGAATTGCATCGCCCCCCAATAAATAAACAAACAAATAAATAAAATTGGCAAGATGGAACAGTAATAATTGATTTAAAGGTAAACCAAGTAAGGCCCTGTAAGGGTGCATTAAACCCCAAAATGCTACTCTGTTAAATTTGGGGAGCGTAGAAGCTTGAGAATAAAATCGGAGCCAGAAACAAAGCTTTTTGCAACTAAAAATAAAAACCCCTCTAGCCAAGTGAGGAAATCCTTGTGTGGTAGCCCAGAGAAAATGCTGAATACAGGTACATGTCTGAGATCCACAGCTCTTCACAGCACAAGCACACAAAGCTGCCTCCAAGGGTTCCTTAACAGATATTGATCCCTGAATCACCCTGCCAAGAGAAATACAGGCTCCAAGCCCCATTACTCTCCTTGAAAACTGCACTCCTTTCTAAACAGGCACTCAGCCTCAGCAGTCAGGATTTAGATGTGGCAATCCACAGGCCAAGTCACACAAACGGATCCACAGGGAGGGAGCCCAACCTGCAAACAAATGAGAGATAAATGGCACCCTACTCATCCACGCCTTAATCAAGACTGGATGCACAAGCAAGGAAACAAACCTCAAGGAGTGCTACCAGTGGTTGAAAAAAGAAACGGGATAATCTACTGCCAGAGATTATCCAGTTACATGTGGAGCAAAGAAATTCGTAGTATTTAATTCCATTGGCCTTTTGTTGCCATGCCCACCACCTTTCCTAAGGTCCAGCTTTAGGACTGCAAGCCCCTTCCTCTGGATAGGTTTTCTTGTTTGTCACGCAGCTTCCCAGTACCCCAGCAGTGGAGAATTTCCACAAGCTAAAGATCTTCAGTGAGGTGATAGAGTCAGTCTGAGCCTCATGGCAGGGCAGAGGAGTTGTTTTCAAAGGCACCACAGACAAGTTCAACACAGTTATTTGGTTGGGTTTAATCAGCCCATAGAAGGCTGGCAATCTGCATCACAATGCATGTTAATAATTAGAGCAAGGCACTCATTTTTCCAGGAATACAGCAAATGTCACAGAGCCAGGCACTGTATGATGAGATAGATAAGAGCCCCTACGTACATCTCAAAGAGCATTCAAGAGGATAAGAGGGTCACAAAGATAATTTGCTCCACAGCTGGGAGCAAGAGCCGGTTATCTCAAGTTGTTAAAAAACTCCACAAATCAGGTTAAGTAAGGGCAGCATTAAAAATAAGCTGAGATAATTCCAACTGAGCAGTGGGCCATAACCCAAGCTTGTCATGACCTCTTGCTTTTTAAAAGAAGAGTGTGCAAACAGAAGATAAATCAAAGCAAATTAGGGTACAAAATACATCTCTGAACAACTGATCTGGTTTAACTGCATTGAAAACTGAGCTGGACTTTATGTACTTACTGGGCATCAAAAGAAGAAACATTTGCTCTGGAGACAGAGGGAGAAAAGGAGAAAAGTGTCCATGACAGACTTGCTTTGCATCATGTTTACTTTGAAAGAGGAATGGGAAGGCTTTAATGATAGCAAAAGGCTGCTGTTGTTATCTCACCAGTTTCCAAGGGTCATGTGTGTGAATAACAGAGACCAGTATCACTGATGCTCTACTATTTGAGGCAATGCTCACCTCACTGAGGGGAGTGGCAGAGGCTGTTTCCTTGTCCAATCCCAAAAGCAGAGGGCTGGTAATTGAGATTTTCAGCATAGATGACTGGTCAAACCCCAGCCTGCCTTTTTCTCCTGGCAGCCTCAAAAAGGGCAGCTGCCTTAACAGGGTCTTCTTCTTCATAAACACAATTCATGCCACATATCTGCAATCTCTCTCTTTCACAACATTTTACTCTCTGGTTTCTACAGTACAAAGAGCCCAGAAAACTCTTCTGATCTAATGACACAGCCTGAAAATTTCTCTGGAGAGCTGGGAAATGGTGACAAACCCAGGGAAATGAGGGGTTGCCACACGTCTACAAAGGAAGTCAGGCTCATCAATCTTTTGCTATCAAAACACTCTCTCAGACACACAAATCTCTTTGCATACTTCTGTGAAGCTGTTTCAGTGAAGTATGATAAATGCTAGAGAGAATTTAAGGATAACAGCAGGGACTAGGTGGTGAATTCAGATACTTCAAAACAAATATAGTTCACAGAGACCCCATGGAACTCTCTGATAGGCACTTGGCTGGAGTACAGCTGCAAGTAGCTACCCTGACAGATCGATATCGTGGGTATAGTGGTAGCTACAGAACTGCTGTAGCTTTGTTTTTCTCATTTTGCCTCTCTAATATCAAGGAACACCTTACCATGTTGTAGGCAGTATAGATACAGCCCCTTACAAAACACATATTTCTATTTCATAGAATCATAAAATCTCAGAATGGCCTGGATTGGAAGACACCTTAAAGATCATCCTTTCCAACCTCCTTGCCATGGGTAGGGACACTTATCACTAGCCCATCCAGCCTGGCCTTGAAAACTTCTGGGAACGAGGCATCCACTTCTCTGGGCAATCTGTTCCAGGGCCTCACCACCCTCACAGCAAAGATTTTTTGTCCTAATATCTGATCTAAACCTACTGTCTTTCAGCCATTCCTCCTTGTCCTGTCACTATGTGCTGTTGTAAAAAGTTCCTCTCCATTTTTCTTGTAGACTCCCTTGACAAGGCCACAATTAAGTCATTACCCATTTGTTTTGCTTTGGCTGGGGCTTGCCTTCAGCTGACCAAAATTTGTTTAGGCTGTAGTCAGCTGTTGATGTCAGAAAAAAACCTCAGGTTAACATTTGCTAAGGTTTAACATTTATTATGAAGCAGCATCTCCAGCACATTCAGCTGCAACCACTCTCCCTGCAGAGAGACACACGTGAAACCATCAGCACCACTTTCCTCAGCACCTGGGTGTTCCCTGGAGGCTTTAGCATCCAGCTGGGGATCAAACCAGCACATCTTTACCTTTAAGCTCTTGTTGCCTTTCCCTGGTCTTAAAATTAAGAGCCAGACACGGTTATGGGAAAAAGGGGGTTTTACCTCAGTTTTTAATAAGGATCCTAAAGGTGCACCACTTCTCCAAGGCGGAACGTGCCAAAATGCGCCCACACGATGGATCCTGTATACAATTTATAGACCTTGCAAATTGGCATATCTATCAAAGATTCCCCAATGAGGGGCTTGAATGATTATTTTGATATTCTCCCATCCTGAGGAATTCCCCCCTGGATGGGCCTATCTTAGTTGACAGGATGTGTTCCAGAGAGGACCTTGGTTTCCCAGGACAGCGTGGGGCTTTCCGGCCTCCAGGGTGTTTGGTCACCTGGCTTCACAGAATATTGGGGCTATGCTGAGTTATCAGACTCAAGGAATCACAAGTCTGCATGCTAAAAGCACTGAGGATACATAAAAGCTGTATAAAGGGGTATATAAAAGGTATATATAAAAAAAGGCAAAAAATCATCATGGCATCACTGTGATGAATTCCCTTGAAATGCAGCCTGGCTTCTGGACAGGAATGATCTAAAATTTAACTGCACTCCTACAGGGTTTGGGGACTAAACACTGGAGAGAGAACTACAGACAAGTCAACTGTGGGGATTCCAGTGCATTCCCATTCAGAAGGGAGTGGGGATAAAAAGGTGAAGAACTAAATAACTGGAGTACAGAGAAACAAGAGAGCATTGCTGAGCAATAGTGACATTCAAATGCTTTACACAGCATTTAGCGATACACATAATTTTTAGGCATAAATACATATTCATATATAATATTCATATTATGAGCTTATGCACACACACACACACACATACATTTAAATGGTTAGAAAGAGAATATTGGGAAAACATCCTGCTCATCAACCCCCCTCCAGAGAAAGGTTAATCTAATTCCAGCAGATTTTTCACATATGTCATATTCATGCAGATTAAAGTACCATTGTGCTTGCAGTATGTTTGAATAGCTTTGGGGAAAAAAAAAAAAAAAGGATTGCTGGGGAGCCAGGTATTTTCTAACCTTGGGAAAAACTAGTATTTTATACAAGCTCTCCAATGCCGTGTCTATAACTGCGTCAAAGAACATGCAATTTAAGCCCTTTATTTATTTATTTATTTATTTATTTATTTATAACCTGTGGCTGTTAGATGGAGTAATCATGCAGAGCTAGAAGCACATTATTGCTATGTGTAGCTACACACAAAGCAAAACTTTGTTAATTCAGCACTTCCCTTGCAGCCCAGAGGATACAGAATAACTTCTGTCCCTCTGCGTCCTGCCACTGGGTCGTTCTCAAGTTGTTAAAGAAACACGAGGAGAAAAACACAGAGCCAAACGTTCCCCAGCAATTCTCTCATGCATCAACAGCTCAAGCCAAGCTAAAGGAGGAAGTTCCTGTGTTGTTTTGTGCCTGTGTGGGAAGTTCACCTCACAGCACCCCCAGGCTGGTGCTGGAGGGTCCATCTGAGCAGGGGTGAGAGAGAACTCACTGGGCAGGAGGAGGAGGGCTCTGCACACAGGCAGCAGTCATCCTAGGCCTGGAAAAGCAGAATCCTCCACTCCTCCCCTCCAACCTGCTCCACTGTTCGTGGAAGGCAGGGCAAGGGATATGGGGGTGGAGAGATGGACACAGCCTTTGGTACCGTGTGGTGTCCATGACCTTCAGAACAGTTACACAAAATGTAATGTGACAGAGACATTTAAAGTCATGTTTATTCCTCGTGCATCCTAGGCTCTGAGCTTTTCTGAAATAACATCAGTAGAAGGAAGAGATTGAAGCTGCATAAAACCTACAATTATTTCTTTTTAAGTACACCCTAATGAATTGTTGAGCAAATCAGCCATCCCTGACTCACCTCCATAGACACACACCAAGTTCCTGCCTCCACAAAAAAAAAGGCAGCAGAACACTCTGCCATCAAATCACTTGAGCAAGAAGCATTTCCACAATTTTCACTTGGAATCTCTTTCTTGACATTCAGTCTCTATTTTCCTCTTCTTCATCCCATCCTGCAAAGGCCCACCTTTCAGACCACATCAGGCTCCTCTTCATTGCTGTTCTCAGATATTTTTGTCTCAGTCACCACCTCTGCCAGACGGTTGAGAACAGTCCTGATCATACAGAGCTCCCACTCCCTCTCCCAACCACTGTGGAGAAGGCAGGTTTCTTTTTCTAACAAAAGTCCTCTATAATTTTAGCCTGAATATGAGCAGGTTTAATTTTCTGCTCCTACAACTGAGGACTCCCTGGAAGGAGAAATGCAATCTTTTCTTTCTGAGTCAGCACGTAATTACATACGGTCCAGACATGGCCTGTAGCATCTTCACAGTTATTTTTGTCCCAGAAAAGGATTAGGCTGGATGCAGTGTCATATTTTCTAAGACAGAGAAGGGGCAGAGCCAAAAAAGCACTGAAATAGCAGCCTCTGACTGCCCTCAGCCCTAACTCTAGCCTGGAGTCCGTGGTACTTTCACCACTCCCGTGCTTCAGCTACCCCAAACTACTGTGCATCACTTTGGTGTTTTCCTGTGGGACAGAAAATACTGACTTCTCCCCCCTGGAAATGAGCAAGTGAGGCACAGAAGGAGCAAGATCTCTCCATGAAACTGAATGTTAATTCCTTAATGAGCCATAAGTCCAAGTGCTTCCACCACTGCACTGGAACCAGAGTCCCAAAGAGTTAAATCTTGTGTTTTCACGGGTAGTGCATTCAGAAAAATAAAGCAAACCATCCTCTCCCCTCTCGCCTCACACTGAAATGATTAACCAAAGAGAAGAATGCTCATACACAAAGCAAAGTACATTCTGTGCTGCTCTTTGATTTGAGCACAGATTTCAAGCAGTTCAAACTGGGAAGAGGGTCTCAAAAGTAAGTCCAAAGATTAAAGCTATAAGAAGAGATTGCTAAAAGGAAATTGATAAGTGAGGAAAAATACTTATGGATTGCTTGGATTATGAGAACTCCTATGTTTCCTTTATTCTCTTTTGTTTAGAAACTTTCTCATCTCCCACTTCTTCACCTTTTGCAGTATATTTTCAATTTATAATCAGTCCTGAAATGTTACATCCTCCCATGTCTTCTAAAATAATTTTTCAGTTCTTAATATAACTCCATTTCAAAAACTGGAGCTGGCCACTGGTACCAAGAACACAAAATCAGCCTACCACTGGTCTGGTGTTTACAACTGGCATGGCTAGAAAACCATTGTGTTTGTGTGTTGAAGTTACATCCTCACTTAAAATGGCAGCAGTGCAAAATTAAAATTAATCACATTTCTTCTACACAATGGCTGGGGATCTGAACAGTTACTGGGGACATTCAGCTGTCAGGAAGAGATCTGAGGGTTTGACAGCAGGAACACCTAACTCAACCCTGGAAGAGATGATAAGAATAATACGTGTATGTTGTAGGTCATAATTCATTGCTGTCTGGTCAAGCAGCAGTTTCACAAAGAAATAGCCAAATACCAACCTGGTTGCCAAACACTGGCGCAGGAAGTGCTTCATATCTCATCACTGATGCCAGGCTTTCATTGCTCAGGTGAAGAGGGACCTCTCCACTCAGGAGATCTAACTGCACATGGGGTCCTTTGCACTGGTTCCAGCAGGATCATGCTTCATCCTGTACTGTTTCAAATGGTCACAGAAGGTGTTATCACTGACAGGCTTGAGAGATTATTATTATCTTTATTCCTGGCTTGCAGCAACACTCCTTTTGGGAAAAGATTATGGATGGGAGTTCAGATCATGTTTCGTTGCAAGTTTGAATTAAAACTCTAGATTCAAATGTCTTAGATGTGTCCACAACAGAGCAGTGGAGTGAAAGACGGATCCTCTCAAATGTGAAGATTTGTGCAAAAACCAAGGATAAATTGAAAAGCCATGGCAGAGCGTGGTGTTTGGTGGCTTCTGCTGCTGCAGAATCAGTAAAGTATTCAAGGAATTAAAACCCTCTCAAGCCCTCTTTGCTGCCTCTTCTCGTCACTTTGCACCAAGAGCTCTGAACTGAGAGTAAGAAATGTCCAAAGCAGCTTTACAGTGTCATAGTTGGGTCACCACCTTTCCCCAGAAAATAAGCAGGTATTCAGCCCAAGATGTGCTTGGAAATGAGGTTTGAATGCCATAAAATCTGCTTCTATCAGGAGATAACCCACATAAACTGGTCAAAAACCAGGCTGCCCTCTGTGGACACTGGGAATTCGTTCAAACACGAAAGTTGCTGTGGCAGCAGAGGTTCAGTACCTACTGAGGGTTGATCACTTATCCAAACTTTCCAATAAATGTGGAATGCTAAACCAAAAACCCCATGCTATCCCACTCATTGTCATTTAATTTTGATTTCCACATTTCTAGACCCACTGCGGCCACAACTGCCTCATCATTTTAACTTTTTATGCCTTTTCTGCATAGAATATAACACAAGCCTTCTCACACTCAAAATCATTTATTAGTGATGCCAGGCTGAAGAGCTGAAATATTTGATCTTGTGCAGAAAACCAAGCATGTTTATGGCTAGGCACTTCCAGGAGTTTGAGACTTGCCACAATTTTCAATACCATCAGCATAACTATCAGACAATTCTTCTTTGCATGACAGATTTTGCTGCCATTTTCAAGAAAAGGCTAAGATCTATCATTCTTCCTTAGAATTTCAAACCAGATGTTTGGCTTAGTTCCTTTAATTCAATTAAATGTACAATGTAACCAAGATTACTGTTTCAGTCTGTCCAAAACAGCCTGTACCAGCAGAAATAAAAGAGATATCATATCTATTGTACAGCCACTGCAGCCCTCAGGGTAGCTCTCCCCCAGCTCCTCTAGAAAAGAAAGGGATGAGGATCAAAACATTTAGCACTAAGTGCACCTCAGGAATAAAACTCCCAAAACAAAAGTTCTCTGGCTTCAAATTCTAAGAAATTTGCAGTTTGACCAGCTCTGTAGCCTCAGGTTAAGAGCACTCTGACACACTGAGCTAGCATCAGGGAACCTCTGATTATTTTCTATCTCTACCTAAGGTCTGTCACAGAAGGAGCCTCCCCTAGGCAGACCAAAATTTGTGAAGTTACCAAGTAGACTTAACATCTGAATCTAAGCAATCTGGAAAAGATGCTTGAAATCAAAGCAGGGAGCCTCAGAAACGAGGGCATTCACTCTGGTGATTTACAAGGCAGAGGAATCTCATGCTCTGAATTTCAGCTCTTCTTAATTTCTTAAGCACCTACAGATCATGTGTATTCAAAATGCTTTAGAAAGGTGAACTTTCGAAAACAAGGTGCCATTAAGGACCAGACCACTGCTTAATCTGCATTAACAATAGCACATCCTGAAATTCCATTAGCGGGTCCTGACTTTGATGGAACTGAAAAACATCGAAGTTTGCTTTGAACCACATTTTAAAGGTCAGTGGAATACCTGTGACTTCACCTATGCATTAATCACCACAAATCATCGTGTGTCATCTTAATTCTCACATCCTCAAGGAGCATGTTGCAAAACCACAATTCTAATTTATTCTTAAACTTTCTGAAGGGAGTTTCTGAGGAGATAAATGCAACTTTAAAAGCTTGTTGATAAGGAGAGAAAGTTATTCCTTCCAATTATTTGCAAAGAAATTATTATCCTCTGGGTACAGCAGGTGCTAAGCAGGGACAGGAATTTGTTTTTCCTGTGTACACCCACACCATCTGCCCAGAGCACAGTGGAACATTTCCATTCATTTCCCTGTAGGAGCTTTACCACTACCACTGATGCTGAAGTCACAGAAAGAACTTTAATACATTTGATGCAGAAGTGGTAGAAATCAGATGTGTATTTTCATAGCTTGTCTAACTGAAGTAATGCAAAAGGTCAGAGAGAGTAACTGAAGAAATAATGTTGTGGATGGAGGAGGAAGGAGGAGGAGTTATTTTAATGAGAGATGGAAAGATCACTGCCAGACTTTGTCATACTGACCAATGACATAATCAGGGGTGGGAAAACTATCAAATAGCCCTAAATGCAAAATAAACAATCTCTGGCCTAACAAATTTAGTAGACATTTAGAAAACATGATCTTTGCCGAGCCACTTCATGTAAGTCAGCATCAGCTGTCCCAGACTAACCCAAAAGTGAAGCTGTGTTTTTCCACAGCACCACGTGAAAGCCCATAGTTTGTATTTACATCATGGTTAAGAGATAATGGTGTATTTTGCTCCTCATTTGATATGCCACTCACATTTAATTTCAGATCCAGCAGCTAAATACGTCAGTGGCTTACAACAGTAGTAACTAAGGTTCTATATATTGTTCACTCTGTGGGTTCCTCCTTTTCCTTCAGAAACATTGCTTCCTCCACTGCAGCTGCTGCCAGGACCCAGCCTAAGCCCTGCAACCAACAACATCACTTCTGTAACCAACAGAATTTAAAAAACCCCAAACAAACAACCACCACCTCACTGAGAACACAGAAGAAATAAATTAATTGATTTTCCAGCTCAGAGTCTAATTCATGCCATGCATTATTCCATGGCAGAAATAAAACACCTGAGAGGTCTGACAATACATACTGCTAGGCAGGCCCAGATGGCAGATGGGAGAGGCAGAGAAAAGCAGTTTTTAATATGCAAGGCTTCTGTTGATGCTTTGGGTTTTAACTTTTATATTTTTCAAATCCTGAACTGCCCAGTGTGTAACGCTGAAGTTTGGTGTGGCCTGTGAGCTGCTGTTCTCTCATGCTGGTCAGACATAACAAACCTCTCTAGGTTTCCACTTCAAGGACACCCAGATTGTCCCAGGCCCCAAAATGTGTAAACTAAGGCCTCTGAAGAGGGGGGCAAACCTGGGGTAATTACATCATGAACTGAGGTTATAATTGGAGAATTAACCCTGATATGCAAATGGACCAAACGTACAAAACTGTGAAGAACTCGTGACCCAGGGTCCATCTTGGGTGTAGCCTTTTGTCTCCCCAGGGTGTACCTTTGAAGGCCCTTCAAATAAATACCTACCTTTATTCCCTTATTTTGTCCAGTCTCTGTGTTTTTAGGTGGCCATCTGAGGCATCACTATAATCAAGGAGGAAACTGGAGAAATCCAAAGGGTGGAAAGCAAAAAAAAAAAAAGAAAACTGGCTCTGGATAGTAGATATTAATGAAAACACCTATCTATTTGGCTTCTCTCATTTACTAGCATCTCTTTAAAATGTGCTGATGCAAGCTAGGACACATCAGTCCTGGTCTGAAGCAAGGGCAGGAAGGTCTCTGAGGCCCTTTCCTGGCATTGCACAATTTTCTGTAGCCCCCATATGTCAAACTGGGTGACATTAATGAAGAATCTCCTCTGCCCATCCTTCTCCACACTCATCTCAGTGACTTTTTCACCCACGATTACTTTGGGTGCAAGCCAGTAAGGCTGGATGCAAGACTGAGTGAACAACTGTCACCGGTTAAAAAATAGCTTAAATTATAAATGCTAACAAGCAGCAGATAGCTGAGTTTGAGTGGGTGGGTGAATGTCCAAAATTGAAGTTCTGAACCCTCTGACAGAAGCCTGACACCTCAGCCTGGATGCAACAAGTGCAGGCTGTTGTAGATTATCTGGAGTAAACAAAAGTGGCACATCCCAAATCCTTTTAAAGAAAGGGACAGAACCACCAATTAGGATGCTGACAAAACTCTGTGCATCTTCACACCCAGTATTTTGGATTGGAATGGTCAGGCATTTATGGTTTCAGAAAGGAGTCCAAAAAGAAGAATTCCCACAGAGAAACCATGGTCTTGGAGAGAAGAAGAGGGCCCAGAAATAGGAAGGTGAAGATGCCATCTGGAGGAAGATCCCAGAAGTGGTGGAAGATCCAGGAGATCAAAGAGCTGTGTGGAGATGAGTGTTTGGGGAGGGCCAGGGAGCTGCCCAGTAGCACCAAACACTGGCAGCTGGAAGCAGCAGCACACCACGAAGCACCATGAGTCTCTGTCAGCCTTTCCTGACCTACAACAACCTCCCCACGGGGAAGGGAAGTTGAAATCCAGTGAATGTAACACTCGTGCAGGGAGCATATGAATGGGTGAGGTAATTAAGGAGGGTAAGGGCTCATTTAAAAGCCTCTCTCATACTGGACACACAGGTCACACCACAGAGCTGCTGGACATGATATTATCAGCACCCACAGCATTAGAGAGACCTTAATCTAATTTTTCTTCCCCGAGGCTGCTTTGTCTTTCTTCAGGAGTGTCAGGATGCAAAAAAAATTTTCTCCCATATCAACGGATCGTGTGACATGCCACCTCCTGAAGTGGCACTAAGCAGAGGAAGGGGGCACTAACCAGGGCAGGAAACTGCAGCTATGAGGTGAGCTGACATCACTGCTCCCTCCCCATGAGATTTCCAGGACAGCATATGAGGAGGGGAGAGGTGAACCTACCAAGTGAACAGTCAATGGAGTGAGAAACCAAAATCCTATGCATAACCTCCTCTTCTCTGGGATGAGGAGCAGTAAACAGCAGATCTCCCAGTGGAATTGTGTATTTTGCTAACAGTGTGGCCGAGGAACTTTAAACAGAAAATGCATACCCTTTTTATCCTTCCCTCCTGTCCCCCAGTGAATCTGCAATGGTTGTTGTCAGTATAATCCTGGGGAGAGGTGACATGTCAAATGAGTGTGTCACAACTTCCAGAGGACAGTAACAGAAACATGGACAGCTCTCAGGGCTGGAATGCCTGATCTCCAGCTCCAGTGCTGAGCCACATACTTGGAAAGAGTCGACATGATCCAAAATCTTTCAGATGGGAGCAATTATCAGACTCCTACAATAAACCCTCTGTCAGCTTAGCCACAAAAAAAATAATAGACAAACACCAAACCTACCAATGCATCTGCAGTGAATCATCTGGTTACTGGTCACTTTGGTATGACACAATTCGCGTGGTATCCGTAAACTGCTTTTTGTTCTGTTTTTGTTTGGTGTCTGTTCCAAGACACCAAACTTACAACAAGGCAAACCTTCTGACTTCCATGGAAACCGTGCAGGGAGAAGGGCTGCAGGACTGTGCCTCAATTTACTGGTTAGGACACCAAGCCAGGCTGCATGGAGGCTACCAGAGTGCACCAAGAGCACAAAGAGCTTGTGGAATGCCCCCTTTCCCAGGGAAGGAGCTTCCCAAATCCCACGCACCATGGAGGACTGCATCAGGCAGTGACTGAGAAGATCCTGTTTGCTGAATTAAAATATCACTGCCCACTTCCCAATCTCAGTGTCTCAACATCCATTCAGTGTCCATCCACTGTGGGTGGGCCCTTGGCCACGGCTTGCACTCTGCAGTTTGGCCAGCACTCAGGGCTCCTGAGCCACAACTTGGCCAGCTTCTGAGCCTCCCTAGGCTTGCTTTCCGACACAAATAAAACGTTTATCCCCAAAATATAAGCGTATCACATTATCTGACATCCTAAAGAAACTTAGCTACTGTGCGTGCACTATATTCTCTTTGTGTGAGTTAACAGGGTGACAAAAGTAATGTTGAGCAATGAGATTGGATGCACCTTGCTGGGAAGCCAAAAACTCACTTCAAAACATGTTTCTTCGTGAATGCAAGGTCACCTATTTAAAGAAAATAGCATTTGAATATGAAAAAGTTATGGGTGAGTGTGACCTTAGGATTACAGGCGACATACTAAGCTTGCAAAACACAGTTTTATAGATCCATTACAGTTTTCTCCACTGAAAAGCTATTTTTAAAACATTCTGAAGAAATAAGGTTAGATTTTAAATTTAGCACTGTTCTACAACTCTGGCTGCTTATAAACTGACCTTAGGTATCATAACTAGTTATTTAAGTCCTCACTCAAAAAGCAAAAATGAAATATGGTCTGAATTTCTTGATAATTCAGAACACATTTTTGACTTGAATGCCACAAGATCAATAAGTTCATAGTTTGACAGGAGGTGTCACCAACTGACCTGTTTGCAGGCAGTCATACTTTAATGGAGACAAAAATCTCTTTTTATTGTTTTGTAGGCTTGTTTCTTTTGGGAAGTTGTAACAGTCAGCAAGGAATTTAAATCCATCTGAATTCTTACCTAGAGCCAATTTTGGAGAACCAGAGTCAATTCTTGGGACATCAGCTATAAATAAACTGCTAAATAGAGCACAGTCATGGATTAAGTCGAGACAAAGATCCTGATTTCCTCCCACCCTGTGCAGGATGAACTCATTGCATCACGGAGTTGTCTGCAAGAGAGCTGGAATGGTCCAAAACAGAGCCAGGGAGAGAGGGAGTAAACAAGGAGTGCTGGAAATCAAAGGTTTGCAGCAAGGACTCTCTCTCTTATTTAACAGTGTACACATCCCCATGTCCTGGGACTCTCCTGCTGATGCTTAGGCAGAGAACACTGTGGAGAGGTTGTTTGTCTCTGTTTCACTGACAATTCCTGTGCTGGCAATAGTTTAAACAGCAATAACAATTTCTTTCAACATATGCCCAGGTTACACTGCCACAAATTTCTAGGAGACAGAAATTTGCTGCTCAGCAGAATGCTGAATCAATATATTAGATTGGCCAGGGCGTTTACATCATGTGGGCTGAAGCATTAACAGGATAACAAATTTTGCAGAATGCCTTCAAGGGACAAGCTGCAATTTGAGCACTGTTGCAAATAAAGGAATTGGCACCAGGACTTTAAGCCCTCTGCCATAGCAAGGAGGGGGAGAGCAGCCACAGCAGCCATCCTGCTGGATTAGGCATCGTTCATACTGTGAGTTATATGTCATAAAACAGCATTTGAGTCATTTACGAGAAATCTTTAAAACCTCTAATGGGAGACTTAAAACCAAAGCCCAACAAGGACAACAAAAGAACAACAAAAAGGGAAGCTCATTCCAATTTTTTCTTTCCAGTAACTGAACCAAGGCAAACTACGAACTCCTTGCACAATTCCATTTTATGGTCCATGCACTTATTTGTACTTGTAGATGAGATTTGGAAGAAAGAAAGGACTTTTTCTGCAAAGCGGTCACTTAAAAGCTGTTAGCTTTGCACTGTCAGAGTGATAATGGCATTGTTCTGTCTACCTGCAGGTACAGGAGATGCTTTCCAGTTCTCCCTCAGTGATTTCTGTAACTCAGCAGCCCAAAACATTAAGGCTCACTCAAGCTTCAAACACAGTCAATGGCAAGAATGCCCCTGACTCTCAGGGGAATGTCCGAATCCTCAGAAAAACACTTACTACAGGTGACAGAAATCCCAAACTCCTGCTACATGCAGTTCCTTGGAGGTCATCATAAATTAAAACACTTTTGGAAATGTCCACCTGCAATCAACCTAGAATCCATTAAACAAGGAAGGGGTTCAGCTGCTGGGAAGGTGTAGAGAGCTGCTCCTGTGAGCTGCTTGCAAGCAGGACCTCTGAAATTATGCTGATTTACCTGAACTGTGGCACTAATGCTCTTTGATGCCTCTGTTCTCTGAATACATGAAAGTTCCAGTCTTTTCCTGAAGGTGAAAATAGATGCTGTTGAGGCAATTATCAGTAAAACTTATTGGCCACCAAGTTCTTTCTGATTTTTTGCCCCAAACTGGACTGTTGCTGGCTCATGCATTATTTTCATGATTTCCTTAAAAACTGCTAAGATCTTACCTTTTGATTTTTCTTCAATTTTAGCCAGGTAAGACTAATTTAGCACCTGTTGTTCTAGAACAGGCAGGAAAACATGTCACCTACGTAAGCTTGATAATTCGCTAGAAAAATTTATTCTTCTCCTAAATTACAAAGAAATCCTGAGTTTTAACCTACTTTCTGGTGATCACTGAATACTTGCAGCTAAGCCTAGCAAGTCTGCAGTGTTTATTACAGCCCCAGCTCCTGTTTATCACACTATTTTGTGTGAGACAGCATTCAAGAGCAGTTGCATGAAAATACCGTTGTCTTTAGCATTTCTTGCCTTCAAAATATTTAGGGTATATACTAATTTTTGGGAGAGAGCAAAATGAGGTGGGAGGTACACAGGCTTTATATCTTTAAGTATTAAGATAGATAGACAGACAGACAGATAGATAGGAATCTAGGCAGAGAAGCAGAATTTCTGCTGTGCCTTACAGGATGTGTTCATTCTCCATCAGACTTCAGAGCATCACATAGGCAGACTCCCCCTGAAAGGCATCTCTGTAAAACTCCTCCAGATCCAGGCTCTCAGAAATCTTGCTTGATGTATAAATGCAGCACCCAGTTTATAATAAAACAACATTTCCTACCTGTATGTAAGTATATTTCAAATTTCGCAGGGTAAGAACCAAGTCATTTAATCTGTCCTCCCCTAACCTATGCTGTCTGTGCTGTCCCCTCAACTTTCCAAAAACATACCATTCTTTCTGGATGTCTTTCTAAAATACAACCCAACCAGAAGCTACAAGTTGGATGCAGTGATTAGTGGCTGAATTCTTTGCCTTGGGTTATGCAGAATATCTAATTAAATTATTATAACGGCCACTTTTGGCCTTAAAACAAAAATAGTACGAAACAACACAACATATAACATTTAATTCCCCTTTTCCCCTTCCAAAGACCTCAGGACTAAATTCTTTTCTACAGAACAAAACCTAGCAGTGTATACTGTGGTTACAGCAACCCCTGCCAGTGAAGTAATCTTATTTGTTTCATCCCCGGAGTGATTGCTGAGTATTTCTGGGAAGCAAAGTTCTTGGCTTACAAATCAGGACCCACAAATGTCACTCTTGCTGTTCCACGAAGCTCTGTGCAACATGTGGCACTCAGAGTGTGCAGGATTTGATGCTGCAGACTGCTTTTCCTGCTGTACCTGCACCTTGCCTTCTCCAGGGAGACATGAGCCAGCTGCTCATGGGCTGCTTTGTCTGCTTTGAAAACCTGCTGCTCTCAAGGCTGAGCTCAGTCATGACACGGCCAGATATTCTGGGAGGAGTGCAAGAACACAGAGTCTAAAATTTGGAAAACTTGCTGGGAGAAAGGGCAGCTCTTCCCTGACAGCCCTCCAGAAATGATGTATAAAAGGCTGCTGCCTTCACCCACTCTCCTCACTGTATTTTCTTGGGTTAGGTTTCATAAATTCTGCTCATAGACTCAGAAACTTGCTCTGCCTGGCATTATTTATCATCAACAGTATCATTCTGGCAGAAGTTGTGCTACCCATGGATTAAAATGGAATATTGTGCCTTAATGCACACTCTGTGCACATTGCATCCCAGCCATAAGCAGCAAGCCAAGCTCTACAGAGCAAGCCAAAATTTAGCCCTTGTGTAATACAACCAGATTTCTTGATTCAAATAGCCAGATTTGGACTGGGCAAAAATCAATTAAAATCCACTTTCTGGCCCAAAGCTTCCTAAAGACAAAATCTCCCTGAGGTATTTGTCTCTTGGTAAGACTGAAAAATGCACCAAGAAATTGCAATGCTGGAATAAGACTAAACAAACCTCCCATCCTCTCCAAGTCCAGCTCCTCACTTACTCCAGACACTGCAGCCACTAGTCAATGCCAGTTTGATTTCACACTAATATCCCAGTTAATCTTCATGATTTTGTTTGCTGCAGACTCTCGTTACAAATCTCTGTTGGGCACAGAGTGGCTGCAGAGACGCAAGATTAATAACAGTGGAGGATAAAGACAGAGGTGGCCGTTTATTCTAATTTGTCTCGCCACGTGCACAATAAAACACTTCTTGCCAAAAGTAAATGTGCATAGATCTATGTTTTATACATCTAGCAGCTAACTTTTCCTTTGCTAAATCTTATGATCAAAACCACCCCACAAGAGCACATTTATTGCTAACATTTATGCCACAGGATGAATTTCCTTCCTTAAACTGGGTGCTGACTGAAGGAATTGCAGGGGAAGGCTAGGAGTTGAAAAGGTTTTTTTTTAGCACCTTTGGTTCCAACACAACCATTTGATTGACAAACACAATCAGTTCTTAGCTCACTTTGGTCCTTGGCACTGAGAAAAAAAAAAAGAAGCTGTCAAGTTTATGTAGTCAGGAGAATAGATTTCCCTTACAACTGCTCATAAAGGAAAAGCTCTTCTTGCCATTCTTCCCTCGGTTTCCTGTGCCAGCCCTTTCCTGTTAACAGAGTTTCCCAAGTCATACAAAATTTATTAGAGCCTGATGGAGTATACACATACCTTTCACATGCAAAGGTGCTGTTGGACACTAGGCCTGATCAAACCAAAGATGATCAGTCCTCAGGGAGGGCAATGAAGACTTTTTTCTTTGAATCACAGTGAGAGAGATCAAGGGACTTTCCTTTCTCTTGGAGAAAAAGAGTGATGCCCAATAGAGTATCCAAAACCAATGGGAAAATTAAGTGGGCAGCAGGAGAGAAAACAGAATTTTAAAAGGGAACTGTTAACCATTCCTTGTGTTAGCCAGTTACATGAAAAGAAAGGAAAAATTATAGCTTGGATATGAAGTCCTTCAAGGTGTCTACAGATTAGCAGTAGCAGATCAAGTTTTGCCCCTTCACATCAAGCAGAGCTTGTTTGCTCAGCTCTGACACACAGGATTGGTTCTGTGCCAGAACATGAAATGGTTAGGCTCTGTTTCACCTGAAGTTTCCTAGTTAATTTGAAGTACATACATCAGATTAAGTCTCTACTTGCAGATCGTCTGGCTGGTTACAGCTCTCTGGTGGTTGGATGGCCCCGATGGAATATGTTGATAATTTGATTATTTGCCCCTTCCAAGCAGTGTTAATACACTCAGACCAGCCTAACCCCAAGGCTCTGTATATAATCTCTGTTTACTGATGCAGCTGAAAACATAGCAACTAGAAAGAGAAGCCATCTGCTGCCAGAGAGTCTAAAAAGTTTAACTTTTTCCAAGGTCACTGATGAGAAAAAAGCACATCTCTCTGGTGCTGAACCTGTTGATGTTAGAAGAGTCCTAGGAATGCCTGAAGCTGAGCAGATAATTCAGGACTGATCGATCCTTTTCCTCATCTCTTTCATGAAATCCAAGACTTGGCAAGAGGGACTTTGCTGTTCTCCCCCACACCCTTTTCATTTTCACATGCTTCTCTGTTTCTTGGCTCTGGCTGGGACCAGGGGCAAGGGCAGGATGCTCTCATCTTTCCAGCCTGACTAGAAAAGGGAAATATTAGAAATCTAATGAAAAGCACGTCCTCTGGAGATTTCCAGCCCCGCTTGGCAGATGCAGCTGTAGTTCAGATAACTAGCAAGACTTCTGGGTGCTTTCTTGATGGGAAATATTTGGTTGCTCTGCGACACTACTTAAAGCATGCATGGAAGAAGGTTGTTGCTGTGGATTAATGGAATCTGTCAACCTAAAATCTGTATTTGCAGCTCAGTTTTACGAGGTGTTAGTACTCAACATACCAATGTCCTCAACACCCACCAGGATCACTTATTTTCTAAATGATCTGACCCCTGTAGAGGTGCACTCAAGTAAGTTTGTTTTGTTTAAACAGCCGCACCATCAAGAGAAATTGCTCTTTAACTCGCAATCACAAAAAGGCTGTTCGTCAGCAGGCATTTTAGCCTGTGCCATCCAGCTTGTGCTTTGCTACAGCTTCCCACTTCCCTGTCCCTTTTCCTCCTGCCAGCTCGAGCAGCTTGGCTAGGGTGTGCCTGACAGGCTGTCTGCAGACACTTCCCCTTGCTGGAGGTGTCCAGGTCGGACAGCTCAGCGCTGGTTGCACAGCCTGTGGCTCCATCCTACAGAGGGCTCCCAGTAAACCCAGCACCAAATGCACTGGAGAATTTTGCCCATATTTAGTGAAAAGTTCTTGGACACGTGATGAACTGATGAGCTCAACTGGGTGTACAGCAAATAGCCACAGGCATTTGCCAGGCTTTATTTAACACCCTTAGATAGGCTTATTTTGTTAAAGCTGAGCCCCTCTAAAGCCTTTGGGGTTGGGATCCTGTGCAAAATCAGCTCCAAGGAGAGGAAATCCATACAAAGTATTCCTAAACAGACACTGATGGGTACCATGTGATCCATGATTATTTAAATAGATTCTCTAACACATTCCTGCTTGACATAATTAACTGTTCTTGTTATTCTGTTATGCTACAGTAGCCAGCCATATGGTAGCTCACACTTTTTTTTGGAATGGGATTTTTTAATTACTATTATTTTCAATTCTTTTTTAATCTGGTACAGAACATACATTACATGATAAATTACCTATATATTGCCTTAATAAATCGACATTTAGGTCTAGCCAACACAGAGCAATTTTCCTAATTAAATGTCAATATGTGCCCAAGAGTACAGCTCTTCAACACTGTAAATGTCACAAATTAGCAAACAGGCAGAATCATCTACAACTCCATTTCTCCAGATGCCAAGGAGAAATTCTGCTGTGCATCTCCCATGACATACTTGGGGGGAGAGAGGGGAGAGGGAAGAGGCAGCAGGTGTTACGTGACCCACCAGGGGAACAGCAGCCGCTCTGGGACCCCGTTCCTGCAGCACTCCACACACACTCATTTCTCCTTCATCATTCCCTGCTGGAAAGTTGCCTTGCCAACTACAGCACGCGGTGAGATGAGTTAAACTTGATCAGGAGTGTGTTGTTAAAGGATGTCTCCTCTAGCTCAGCATAATCAGCCAGTGAGATGGCCCAGCACTAAAGTGGTCCCTAACTATAGCCACAATCTTAATTCTAGTGGGTTTGAACGAATCCTTTGGTAATGTTTCAAGTTGTTTTGACAGAGCAAGGTTTGTAACAAAGAAAAAAACCCCTCTCTGTCAGTCCCTCCCTCTCCTGAGAAAGAGAAGGGACTTTGCTAACAGGATTCAGTCACTTTGTTGTGGGAATCCATCAAAGGCTGTGCAAGTAAAACCTACTATTTCTGTTACACGCTTTGTTGAAGCAATCTTAGTTCCTCATCTTGTAAAGATGATCTGATCTCTGTCCCCTTGGGGCAATTCAGCTACAGCAGTTTCTCCAACTTGTCTCTTTGTAACTCTTGGTCTTAAGCCCCTTGAATCCCCAGATGTGAAATCCCAGCATTACGACGCCAGTTCAAGATGATGTATCAGCCCCACAGAAATGAATCAATAAAGAGGCATTCTGTTGACAGCCCTAATCAAGTGAATTGATACAGTGACTTATTGCTTACCTTGTTGTGATATTGGACAGATTTTTCACTGCCGTTATTGCATTATTGAGTTTCTGCTGGTTCGGGGTTTTTTTCTGTCTTTGGCATACCTGTAAAACACTACCCATTGTAATTTTTAATTAAACGGACTTGCATGAGAATAATTTCAAGAAATTGCAAACTTCACGCTGCGACTGCAGGCAGTTTGCAAGTCGTCCACTTCTCCAGACTGATTCTGGGGAAAACCTAGAACCTGAAGTCATGAAGAAGTCACAAACTTCTCTTGGAGGAATTTGCCCTGGAAGGATTCCTTGAAGGGCTGTACTTGCAAACGCACTCTGCAGTGCCATCTCGTGACACACAAGGGCTGCTCGGGCAAGTCTGGCTTCTTGGGCTCGAACCCAGCACAGCTGTGGCTGCGTAAAGCCGTGGGGGGATATTCCCTGTGAACGCTTCGGATAAAACTCTTTGTTTGCATGTTTGCATATCTTGAAGAGACGGGTCTAAAAGCGCTGCAAGGAAAGGCTCCATTTCTCATCACATCTTAGGGCATTCAGAGTCATCCTGGCTCCTCTTTCTACATGGTTATTGGATATTACTACTTAGCAAAAACACATCTTGGGGAAGTCACTTTTGACTGTGTCTGCCTCCCCAAAAGGCAGCTACTCCAATAGACAGCTCTTCAGAAGCTTTCCTCAGCTGTTGCCTTGTCCTGTAGAAACGGAGTCCTCTGACCTCAGAGTTCCTTTGTTCTTCTGTTGCCTTTTTCTGGTCTTAAAATTAAGAGCCAGACACGGTTAAGGGAAAAAGGGGTTTTTACCTCAGTTTTTAATAAGGATCCTAAAGGTGCACCACTTCTCCAAGGTGGAATGTGCCAAAATGCACCCACACGATGGATCCTGTATACAATTTATAGACCTTGCAAATTGGCATATCCATCAAAGTTTCCCCAGTGAGGGGCCTGAATGATTAATGTGATATCCCCCCATCCCGAGGAATTCCCCCCTGGATGGGCCTATCCTAGTTGACAGGATGTGTTCCAGAGAGGACCTCGGTTTCCCAGGATATTGTGGGGTTTTCCGGCCTCCCGGAGCGAGGCCTCCAGGATGTTTGGTCTCCTGGCTTAACAGAATGCCAGGCCTGTGCTGAGTTATCAGACTCAAGGAATTACAGATATGCATGCTAAAAGCACTGAGGATACATAAAAGTTATATAAAAGAGTGTATAAAAGGTGTATTAAAGAAAAGGCAAAAAATCATCATGGCATCACTTCCAGAAGCACTTCAGCTGCAAGCTCTGTATCCATCACGAGTCCAAGACACATCAGGATACAAAACCAGGTTTTCTTCTTCCCGTATTCCCTGCTGGGCTTTGCAGAGCGCACAAGCAAAGTGAGCTTTGCTCCAGAGACTTTTGAATCAGAAGATGTCGTCCTTATTTCCCCATGCAAATCGTGAATTCTCCCTATCTTCTCTTTAAACTCTTTTCCTCTGCTCAACTTAGTTATTTGGTGACCTGAAGGAGAGAATGAGCTTGACTTTTACCCAGTGTTTAGAGAACTCACTTGGTGCATGGGAGGGTTGTGATGTAGTTTCACTAAATAATTAACCCAAAATAGTGACAGCAGAAGTCTAAGAGAACCACCCACACAAGGCAGGGCTTCAATCATTTTCCTCAGATCTAATTCAAGATACAAAAGAGAAATTCACTTCTCTAGCCCTCACGGAGAAGCAATTTGTCTTCATTCTTTTAAATGAAGCTATTCAAATCCATCAGAGTGCCTAAAACTAAAGAACAAACCAATTCACAAGTGGGGCAGAAAAAAGCACCTAATCTTCCCAAATACCCATTAACACAACAACCCCTATCCATTTTCTTGTGCTAAATAACTACTGCTCTACTGTTAAAACTTATTCCTATTTTTGTAGGAAGCTAAAATGTCTGCTTCTGATTTCTGGTAAGCTGCATGCCTAATTCTGGACTCCAAATTCTGCTGGACAGCCCAGATGATTAAGCAGTGACCATCACAACGCTTCACCATTTCTGTGACATTTGTTCCCCACCTACAGAGATGACCCAGTAATATTTTCTAACCACAGAGGAGAACAATGAAACTCACATTCTTGCTCTAGAGCACTAAACAGACTTCAATGAAAGATACTTTGTAAAAGCAAGTTACGAAACCAAAATTAGATTTTATTAGGAATGACCTTTGGTGGGAAAAAAGTGTATGAGAGAAATGCTTTAGTGCTTATCTGGAACAAAATGGCAGCAAAATAATTAAGGTTTGGCCTTTGGAAGGACTTTCTTGGTAGAATCATGCTACACAATGAGATTTAATATTAAATAAATTTTAGGACAAATACTCATATCCTCATTAGGATTTCAATAGTTCCTGGAAATAAAACTATTATTGGTTAAATAGACTGAAATATTTTAATAGCTTCTCTTTTCAAGAACAAAATTCATCTAACTCTTCCTTTGTCATAATTCTTTGAATAAACGTTAGCCAGCTGTACTCTGGAGAGAGGGAGATTCATGACTGTGATTAAAACACTCTTAAAATAAAGTAAAATAAGAACTGCAGGCCTGACACCATCACAGCTGGAAGTAGAACAGTTCTACTGAAAACCTGATACCACATCAAGGCCACTTACTGCAACTCATCAATGCAAATTATTTCTGGCCCAGCCTGACAAACAAGTAGCCATCTACCTGGTTTTGGACAGAAAAAAAGCAAACCCAGACCACCCCTTCCTTTATTCCTACAAAATATCAAGGGGAATCACCAAAAAAAAAAACCAAAAAAAAGTTGTTCAGCATTTGATATTTTGGATGTAAGAGAGAATACCATTCAGCAAGTCATTTAAATAGAACAGCTTCTCTTAGCAGAAACATTTCATCCTTAGCAGGTGAAAACGTGAAAGTTGTGAGGCCTGCCTTGCAGGTTTTATATTTAGTTACCTTGAACATAAAACACGACTCAGTCCCTGGATTTTTGTCCACCTGTGTAGGTCCTGACATTTCTGGCATTTGAGCTCAACTCATCATGCAAGTGTGATGGTCTGAAGTGAACAAAACCTTGCAGTGGAGTGGAGTTGGATAAAGCAGCCACGATTTGTGGTGCTCACTGTAGGTACGTCAGAAATACCGAGGGCAGCCAAAACCAGCTTGCTGAGCAGTACAGCATCGACAGCCTTTAAATCTTCTTTACTTACAATAAGTGGGCAAAGGCGTGCAAAATTTATCTGCCTTTTTATTGGTTTATAGAGACAGATAACTCAACTCACACTCTGGGCAACGCTGACCATCCTAGAACTGCACGTATAAACAAATAGAGCCTTTAACCAGCTTGACTCCAACAGCCCAGCAGCAACACCATAAAGACAAGAAAACTGATCCCAGCATCTCGTAGCCCTCCACCACTCAGTTCTGTGGAATTTCCCTTCACCTGTGGACTTGGAAGAAATTCCAGATTCCTACAGCTGAACCCTGAAGGGGACCATGTGCCTACCCCTGAATACAAAGCTATTCCATCCTTCATCTGAGCCTGTGGAGGCTCATCAGAGTCCCCCGTTATGGACAAATGATCTCTGACAGATCTGCAGAGATCTCTGACAGAACTTCTGCCAACTGCTGTAACTTATGCCAAAGAACTACTTTTTTTTTTTTTTAATACCCACTTCAGGTGTCCATGTTGGCTCCTAGCAAGTTTCCCACCACTTCCTTCTGCCGTAAAATACAAAATATTTGAATTAGAAAATGACATGGATTTCTGGAAGGTTTTGCAAACAACCTCTTGCAGAGGTTTAAAAAGAAGCTTCTATCTCTTGAGAGTCTAAAGAAAACAGGAAAAGTCAGGAAAATTTAAGAATAGTTGCAGTTTTCCAAAGGCTTTCCCTTGTCCTTGACATCCTCACTGTCTCAGCTTGGTTTGGAAGCATAGTTTTCATCACAGGAGGCTTTTAAGTTTGGCTTTTTGCTCAGCTTCTGTCTTCGACATTAATTTTATGATCAGATGTTTCCTTTTCCAACAGTAAACGTTGTATTTTCAACTCAGATTTATTTTCAGTACTTGATGATATGCCATCAGAAAGACCTAATTCTTCCCCTCTTTCTGCTGGGGTTTGTCATCATCAGAAGACTGCCTTCAAAACTCTAAAAATGCAATGCAGAAACAAGTCAGACCATGCCATGGTGCCACCATCCATGGGGAAAATGTGTTCTCCAGTGATTCTGGAATTGTTCTAGCAATTCAAAGCAGGTCTTTCTATTTTTATATTTTTCTGAGGAATCTTAAAGTACCGCATGATGCAGGAAAAAAACCACTCCCAACATAAGTCTGAATATTAAGCAGGTAATTTATGATGCACTAGTTTTGTTTTGGTTTCTTTTTTAACAAATACTGCTGTCATTTTTTAGGCCTTTGGGATATTCTTGAGTTCCATCTCTTTAAAAAAATGGCAGCTATGACATTCACATCAGTATGCCTTGGAGAAAATTCTGGTACAGATGGGCTTGTGTCAAACATTAAGCTCCAGAGAATCTGGGATGTGGAACTGACCTTTCTGCAGCTAAGGCCCATTTTACTCGCAGGGTAAAACCTTCCAAGCCAATGTCCATTATGCTCAGAGTAAGTCAAGTCCTCTTCCAAACTCTTAGGAAGAAAAATAATCTGCCTCTTGGTTTTGACCAAGTGAAAAGACTTTTTCAGCCCTTTCTTTTCAGAAAAGAAATTATTACAATGTGCAGCATACTTCCATGTTCCTTTAAGGAGGTTTTGGTTAACTAATCCCCTTCAGAAGCAATTCTTTTGTCTGCATTCCCTAGTCTTTTTCATTTGAGAAACTTCCCATTATGTGCTTAATTTTTACTTTTTTTAACTAATATTTAGGCTCAATAATTATTCCCTGTGCAGAAGATTTTTCTCCTTGGTGTATCAAAGTGTCTATGGGTTTTTCAAAGAAATGAGGTACTGAAACAGATACATTGCCAGTTCACAGTGCTGGCAAATCACCCACAATTTCAGATGTCAGAAAAGTGCAGTATTTTTAAAAGGGACTAGCTGAGTGGATTGATTAAAACAAAAAGTGTTTATCCATGCTCTTTGGTCAGGCTTTCTTATAACATGCAATGGTCTTCATTACCTTGTGAAAGAGGCCTGTGCTGCACTGGGGGCCTCAGCAAGTGCCATGAGGATGTTGCACAAAGGACAGCATAAAACCCCCCCTGAAGAGTCCAGACACCTGGATGATGAAGGTCCAAGTCTCTAGAGGAATAAGAACTCCCAAATCCCAGAGGCTCCTTCCTTGGGAGCAAGAGCAAGACCACAGAGATCTGACTTAGAGGAGGGAGCTCACAGAGCCCACTTCCCAGCTGGTAGGGATAGAGAGCACCTTCACCCACCTCATAAACACTGGGTTTAGGGTCCTCATTTCCTGATTTTGATCTTGATTTGGAGCATTTGGCTACAGAAAGGAGTATCTTACCTCTTCAGGTATGCATCAAGCACCTCTGGAGCCAATTTTCTCTCCTCCCACTTTCAAAGATCCCCTCTAAAGCAGTTTCCCTAGGCATAGGTGCAAGCTGCTGATGACAGAGCTCCAGCTGCTGGCACTTAACATGCCAAGTAATTCTCACAGTAACTGCTCCTGAGAAACTTCTTCCTGGCACAGAGATCCTCAGCCAAAGATTAGCACCGTGCTGACCTGATGCTAAATGAGAGCTCTTGATAAGGAAGTTAAGCAGAATAAATGTGCCTCTCGTGCACAGCAGCCAGAAGTTATGGATCAAATAACAGGCTCCACAAAATATGTGGAAAGGAACAGAGAATTTAAATGTGCCTGCATAAGGTTTTTTTTAATAGAACCAGTGTGAAAGGGATCAAAATACAAAAGGTCAAATATAAGGAAAGATAACCATCTAGGCATTCTGTTAACTTATCATTTTGGTATTACTGAAAATTTTAGAGTTAATCCTAGATAAAAGAAATGGCAGTCTACATCAATCCTATTAATGATTTCACATTATACTTTTATTTCAGACTATTTCTGACATTTCACTGGAAAAATGAAAGGCAATTGGGAAAAAATAGTACCTTTTTTCAGAAGCAGAAAATAGTCTTGCTTACCCATATTGGCAATCCAGACTTCCAGAAAACCAAGTAATACTGTAGAAAATTGTCATCTTGTCATAATTTTAGCAAACAAAAGAGATGTGAATCTTCTTTACAGTCTTTTCTTATCTTTGTTTTGTGACAAAGAAAGGAGAATTGGAAAAATGAGCAATGTTTTCATTAGGTATCACCAGGTTTAAATTTCAATAATTGTTTTAGCCACACCTAAATCCAAAGATTCACAATTAGGAATCTCTTACAGGAAACACCTAAGGGATTTCCAGCCCAAGAATAAAATTGCCAAACTCAATAAAGTTGCTACCTGACGGAACACCAAGATTTCTGAAAGAAATTTAGCAGGGAGCAACAGAAGTACAGCAAGATGTATTTATTAACACCTTCAAGTAGACCCACTCTGCTAGATACCTTCAACTAAAATGGCAAGGAAAGGTTTTCCCCCACACTTTCCAGAGAGAAGCCCAGGTTTCAGAAAAGATCTTTCTAAAAACACATTCTCATTCTGCAATATCTGGTTTCAGCTCATTTCAAAACCAGAAGACAAGTGAATGTAGCAGGTCTGTTTGGAGGCCTTCTGCAGGTTTTGCATTCTTTCAAGTCACTTGGACTTAGCTTTGATACACATAATTTTTAATGTTTTATTAAACATTAGGCTTTTGCATATAAGGTTTTCCACTTCATTCGCAAGGTCAGAAAGCACATTTGCCCAAATTATTTACTTATGCCACAAGAAATCTGAAAGTCACCAACCATAAGAGGAAAAACACTGGGGAAGACAGAAAGGAAGGAAAGAACTTTATAGCCATTAGGGAAGCCTAAGCAACAGGAATAGTAGCAAGCCTGTATTACCTAAAGATTGAAAATAGGGAACCACAGGGATTCAAGGATATTCAGATCCTGGCTGGTTGAATGACACCAGCCTCAGGAGAGGTACAATTCCTTTGCACAAAAGCTGGCATTAAAACTGATCTTGTATTTTCCCATCTCCCACTCTTGCAAATCCATTAATTCTTTCCTTTCTTCAAAATAATAATGATGACAAAAAAGACTTCCCAAGCACAGCCACGTGCAAAGTTACATAATTTCCATCCAAAATAACACTGGCTGATCAGCAAACCGGGAAGGTTCAGCTCTGGCTGGGAAACAGCAGAGGTACTTGCTGTGCAATCACATTTGTTTTCAGTCAGAGTTCTGTGGGGTGGAGACTTCCAGCAGCCCTCTCCTGTTGGGGCTGTAAGAGATCAGCTGTCCCTGGCAGGAGATGCTCTTTTGCCAGTGAGCAAGATCACAATAGCAGCACGGAGGAAGCACACAAGGTGCTGGTGACACAGTTTTCCATCTCAGTGCCCCAGCTTTCCCTGCTCCCAGGAGTGTGAAATCTGCTGGGCTCTGCCTCCAGCCCTGCCATGCTCGTTCCTGCTGGCACAGGATTTGATAATGGTTTGTTTCTCTTCACTTTCCCCAAACTGAGACCTTCATGTTTGCCCTGTTTTTTTCTCCTTCTGCCCATGCTGGAAACAGCTCTTGTACTGCCCTTGCTTTTCCCAGAGGGAATAGCCCCATAACAACAAATCCCTTTTCATTTTAAAGGCCTTTCATTGAAGACCAGCCTTATGTTGGTTTAACACCTTTTCAAAAGTTTTTCACTTCCAGAGAAGATTCTGCCCCGACTCAAAATGCACACTTTTCATTAGGAGGGTCTGTTTGGAGCATAACTGACATTTCTGGGATCAGATCCTCACTCCCTGTGAAGCAGTGTCAAAGTCAACACCGGAGGAGGGATACAGAGAGATGCAAACGGGTCGGTGGTAGTGAACAGAAAGTGAGAGCAGTTTAATCAGCCCATGGTCTACAAGTCAAATTTGACATTTCAGAAAACACAGTGCCTTGCTACACAGCACTGGGTGCTGGGATCAACACACACTTGGGAAGCCAGGTAAAAAGGAGGAGAAAAAAGTCAAAGTGGGAGAAAGAACGATTCTTTGCAGGTGGTTGTTGGTTTGTTTCAAGAAAGGATGGATTTCAAGAAAGGAAGGAGTTATATTAACTCAATTTTTTTTTCAGTTGTCCTAATAATCACTTAAAATACTACATGAAACACCCTATACAAATAGTATTTTTCCTTTTTAAATTTTGGCCCAGAACCCTTGATAGCATCCTGTTTGAGCAGAGAAAAGATTTTGTTTTGAGACTTCTGAGCTCAGTGACATTTTTGAGGTCTACGCTCCTTCTCAAGTTATGCTCCAAAGAATGTCTAGGTTTTGGTGGAGAGATTGTGAAGTTTGAAAATGTGAACAATCAGCTGAGGAGAAAAGGAAAAGAGGGAGGATTAGGTACAGGAATGACTCTGCAAACTGAGACCCTGCTGCAATCCAGGGAATTGAAAATTGAGGTGGAAAAACAAACTACAGGAGAGGTAAGAAACAACTTGGGAAAAATTTTGTTTATTGAAATGAAAACTGTTAAGGATAAGAGGTAAAAACTCCTCTGCAGAGAAATTAAAAATATACAAGCTTGCTCTGAGTTAGAAGAAAGTAAAATGCAGGAGCTGTGAGTTCTAGAGAAAATGGTAATTCTGTATTACTATAGCTCCAAGCTGAGTCTCTTTTTTCCAGAGTACCAAGTCCTTGTGCTCTTAAAGCCTCAACCCCCCCCTGTATCTCTGCTCTCAGTTATTTTTCACTGGTGTCCCAAATCTCTGAATTAACTGGCGAAGTCAGGGAGAACAGACTGGCACCAGCTCATCAGAGTACCATGGTAATTCCCTGATTCACTCCTTTTGGAAACAAAAATGCCGTCATCATCCACTGAGGCACTTCAGAGCTACTAAGCCTGTGTCCAGGTGTAATCAGAGGCCCACTGAAAGAGAACTGAATGAGTCACTAGGTAGGACACTACTGCCTCCTCACAGTGGAATAAGCCAGCACTTAAGCCAAGGTAAAGAATAATCCCAGTTTCTCCTCTCCTTCCCTATCTATCAGATATTGAAAGTCAGTGTCATTTCCTTCAACATGTATTTGGCCAAAAAAACCCAAAAAAATCATTGTAGTTCTTTCTCCTGATCTCTCAGTTAAGAAAGAGCTTGGAGCTTACTGTTTCCTGCATTGGGGCTTAAAGAGCTTTTAGAAAAAGATCTAGAAGTGCATCAACATAACATTAACAAAATGCTCAAAGTCCTGCAAATGTTGACTTCTAAAAGAATGGCAACCCAGCTGATTGGGGGGTTATTTACCTTGTCAGGAAAGCTGTACAAAATTCACACACTGCTTTGATACTGGTGGGGCTTCAGAGGCACACAGCAGCCAAGCATATAATGTGTTTCCTATGAGGAGCCAGGAACTTTCATATCTATTCCAAAACTCACTTCTCCAAATTACAGAAAACACTGCCAAGCCAGGAATCTCTTTGGCTCCAAATGCTAAGCTTATTAACTGTGGTATTAAACAGCATTTGAAACGTGTGCAATGAGATTTACCACACAGCTCTCCAAATCATGAGAGTTCTGGGAGGAGAAGAAACCCTCTCTCAAAATTATTTCCTTTTACAATTCAGCTCAGAAAATCTAGCATTATCCTCAGCTTAGAATACCAAAAAATCAATTCCAAAAAAATTTCTAAACACAAACTTCTGGGATTTATCACTGGATATAAAAATATATGCATTTTGTAAGGCTCTCCCAGAAAAAAAAGGCATTCTCACTGAAGGAAAGACAGCAACAGGGTGGCCCAGACAAGTAGCTCTCTTGTTCCCTTTTTGCAGAAATAATTTCAAATTTCATCATAACAATTCTTTCCTGAGAAATAACCCTTGATAAATAATTATGACTGTAAGGAAAAAAATGTCACCTTACCTCTCCATATGCATCTCTAATAGGATAAAGACAGTGTTAAAAAAAGAAAATGAGATGTGGCAAATTTTACAGGAATTTGTATCAAAAGGAAATAAGGCATTAAATAAATAAAAAATGTTCATTTGCTTACATTTGGATCTCCTCCCAAGCCAAGGAAGAGGCTAATAACTCCTAACCCCAAAGATAATCATGGTGAAACTTCAGTGACCTGGAATTTAGAAACTGTACCCAAAGACAGACCCTGTTTCTGTTCAAGGAACAAGACAAGACAGGGGTGATAAAGAAAGTAGCATCTTTTTACTTTATTTGGCTTGCTTAACTTACTAGGGATTCTGGAATCTTACTCTACTAAGGTTTGGTACTTATTTACTTATTTACTGTTGGAAATGCAATTTACTTTGATGGGCAGAAGCCCTCTATACCGCTTTGTGACTTCAAACAGCCACATCCACCTAGAAAAGTTAAAATACAATCACTGTATCAAAAAAACCCCATAAAACCCAAAATCAAAAACATCCAACACTAAACAAAAACAAACAACCAAAAAACCAACAAAAAACCCCCAACTAACCCAAACCAATACACGTCAAAAACATTCTTGGTTGCCACAACCAAGAATAAAGGGACATGGCATCACGAGAGCCTCCCACATGACCCCCATGAAACCTGATCTTTCCAGCTCCACGGCAACGTGTGGGCTTTCCCCAGAAGAGTAAACACCAGCAGATGAAGACAAGGAGACTTGCAGAAGCCCTTACACACAGGGCACAACTTACAGACCCCAGCAGCAGCCTGTCCAAAACCCTCCAGACTCCCTGGTGTTTTTCCTGTTCTTTTCCCCAAATTTATTTTCAGCTCAAGAGTGTAATTTTTCTACTGATAGATTTCCTGCAGGCTTAACATTACTGTCCCATCAGAAAAGCCACCCCTCGCTGCTCTGCTTGGATTTCAGATTCACAGCAAGCTCAGTCCTTCCATTCCTGTCTCAGCTGGGGCAAAGGCAGCATTTCATCCCTTGAGCTGTTTGCAACATGCCATGAGATCTAGAAAGGAAATGAGAGCGTCAGGAAGTTTTACAGGAGTTGGAAAAGAGAAAGGAAAAGAAGTCGTAGAAAACGGAAAGAAAGAATCCAATGCACAGCCACAGAGCAATCAAAAAAAAGAAATAAATCCAACCCACCAAGCTGCTACATCCTTTAAAAAAAGTAAATTTTTCCAAGTACAGATGAACTGAAGTAAATCAAGTACAAAGCTTGTGATTTGGAGAATGAAATTTACCTCAGCCACTACAGCACTAAGTAAAAAGAAAACAGCATTGCCAGTAGCAAGATCCAATATGCACTTTGAATGCAAAATTATGATAATACCATTGGGCAGCCAAGAGAAGCCCTTTTCTGCTGTGCAGAATTTTGTGAAATTAATTTAATTTCCTTACAACTGAAGAAAAAAGAAGTTGGAAGTTCAGGATATCTGCAGCTAGTCTTAACACATGATTGATTTTTTTTTAATTTGAAAATATTCTAATGCATGTGTGTATACAGAATCACAGAATCATCAGGTTGGAAGAGACCTTCAAGACCACCAAATCCAACCCATGCCCTAACACCACGTCAACTAAACCACGGCACCGACTGCCACATCCAATCTTTCTTTAAACACATCCAGGGATGGTGACTGCACCACCTCTCCAGGAAGACGATTCCAGAACTTTATCACTCTTTCTATAAAAAAATTTTTCCTAACATCCAACCTAAATTTCCCTTGGTGCAGATTGAGACTGTGTCCTCTCGTTCTGTCAGTTGCTGCCTGGAGAAAGAGACCAACCCTCACCTGACCACAACTACCCTTCATGGAGTTGTAGAGAGTGATGAGGTCACCCTTGAGTCTCCTTTTCTCCAGGACAAACACCCCCAGCTCCCTCAGCCGTTCCTCACAGGGCTTGTGTTCCAAGCCCCTCACCAGCCCTGTTGCCCTCCTCTGGACACGTTCAAGCATCTCAACGTCCTTCCTGAGCTGAGGGGCCCAGAACTGGACGCAGCACTCGAGGTACCCAGGGCTGCAGGGCCCTCCCGGGGTTAAATGTTGCAAGGATACAAGCAATGCCTCTGGAGACATCTTACACAATTTTCATCTTAACACCTAAGAGTATTCTGGTTTAGAAACCACCCCATCATCAATCCACACTGTCCTAAACTCCCCCCTATATCAAGACATCACTGGATAACCCACTGAAGTCAATGGAAATATTCTATTTGTTAAATTTCAGTTTATGGCTTTGACTTTGGTAGGCAACCTTTTTTCTTGTATCTTCAAGAAAACTGGCTCCAGAATTCATGCTGCCTTTTTAACTGGGTCTTTACATGCAGTTATGGATTTGAAATTATTATCCTGTTTGGCTTTTTTCCTATTGGAAATATGTTTCCAGTAGCAACTTGGGAAATATCCACTTCAAACATTCAGTCATGGTCAGAAGATTGACACTATGGAAACTTCTGGTCTGGGGGAAGCTTCAATTCTGAGTTGCACAGGGTGAATCAAGTATTTATTTCTGATTCACTGCTGGTCCTTGGCCAGAACAGGAGAGGTATCTGACCCTGGGAATCGTTATTAAGGCTATTAGCAAAAGTCAGGCTGAATAATTCTTATTGCAGAGTGACACAAGAGGCAGAAGGAACAACTTTGGCATTTCAAACACTGGAGTGATCTTTCAGGCTGCTAGAGAATGTGTTACGTATTCCTGCTTGCAAGCTAAGAGGCTGGTTCACACAGGTAAGACTGAAGGAGAACAAATAGAGCCTTCTACAGCCATTTCCACAGCAATATTTTCTACCTATAATTCCACTTGGCAGCCTAAGGCTGGCAGAAGTTTTAACTGACACCTGTTCAGGGGAATTTCTCAGCCTACAGCTGCTTGTGGCACTAATGAGGTTGTTCTTTGGAGAAGAAATCCAAATTGCTGATTGTTCAGCATAGATTTACAAAGGTAAATGGGAAGGCTCCCTCTTCTGTAAAAGGCAAAAAGAAACTAAAATGATAGCTGCAAGTAACAACATTTTGATAAAGCTTCAAATATAAATCTTTTTTTTTTCCAGACACAAAGTATTTGTAACTGATTGACCTTGCACTGTAATAATTTTGTTCCACATGAAGCAAGATGAAATTCAAGCTGGTCTTTCCTTATCAATAATGTGACTCAGTAATTAGGGAGGGGGTCCAGAAGTCAGAGAATCTAGCTGTAAATGTTGCCAGATTCACAAATATTATTTATCAAATATTATTTATTATTCATTATTATTTATATTTATTTAAAAATAAATATTATTAGTATTATTATTATTAAAAATATATTTATCAATGGCTACATTGAGAGATTTATGCAACATATGTTGCCTTTCTGGAGTGACTCAAAGTGATTGGTATGGCTGGGGCTGTGAATGCTTACAAATATTTAGATAGATGTTTACTAGACACATGGAACAGTCCTGCACATTTCTACAGACTAGTTTTCATTATTTCAGTGTGATATTAAAAAATCCCCTTCTGTAGATTAGTGACAGCTTTGTTTCGACTGGTAAAAGAAAAAAAAGATAAAGAAAAAGAAAGGAATGACAAAATAGAACCAGGTTCAGAATGATTCCAGTCCAGGACAAGCCAGAACCAAGCCAGGGGTAAATTCTGTTTCAAACATGTACTTGAATCATGAACTCTAATTTGACCTGCATGAGGATTTCAATGCACAAGTCTTACTACTTCAAATTCTGCTTAAAGCCAAAGCAGACCTGCCCTGGAGAATTAATCAGCCATCCCCAGACTACAAACCAGTATTGTTAATATTATGCAGATACCATCACAAGACCCAGGTACCTGGATCCTTGGTGCCCTGCCTGGAATTGCAGACAACCACACATTTATCTGGTATTTGCAGTTTGAATTCTGTCACCAGCTGAGAATGTCCCAGCCTGGCCATCACAGCTGTGGGCAGGCAGGGATGCACTGCAGGTGGGCACCTTCACTGATGTCTGTGCTCCTTCCCAGATTCCAGAGCTGGTCACTGGTCTACTTGAAATATCCTGATTACTCAACTGATTTTGTCTCAGGCTCTTGTATAATTAAAATATTTTATGGAATAAATTTTTTAAAAAAGAACAATTTAACAGAAGTCAGCTAAAAGTCATATATGTGGGGAGTCTAGCTAGCTAAGGTCTAAATATTTTAAAGAGGTCAGCATAACAATAAGTTTTTTACAATGCTTTCAATCTACATTTAATATTTTTTTGTCACTGTAACAATTTAATGAGCTTATCCAAAGGTCAGTGAAGTCAGAGGGAATCTTTCCATTTACATCCACAGGCTTCGGATTCAGCCAACAGCTTGACCAGTACTCTGGGACAATTTTGGATTAAATCATCTGCATAAATAAAGGCTTAAGCATCTCTAATGAAGCAATATGGATTTCAAATTGCAAAGACTCCTCAGACAAAGGATGAAGAAACCTGATCCATCTATCTATGGAGGTGTAGCCACTTTTGCTTTTTCAAAAAAAAATGTTGTCAGGAAATATAATAGTTCTATTGCTGAAGCAGCTTTGTCTCAAATAGGGAACTGCATTAACAGGTTTGGAAAGAAAGAGAGAGGAGTTAAGTGACAGGTACCAGCACTGATGGGCTCTGCTCAGCTCACATTGTCAGATGAAGTCACACTTGTGCAAATATAACATCCAGTGGCTTCCAGTATGGTTGTGCTCCATTGCCAAAGGACAAAAATGGTCCATAAATCTAAAGATGTTCTCATGTCAGCTTTTAAAAATGATTTGGTGGGATTTGACGAAGTTCTAAGGCCCACAGAACTCAGTAGCCCAACGACATCTACACTTTGCGTTGTCACTTACAGTGACAAAGTCAACTTCCAAATTAAAAACAAAGATTACTAGATAAAGAAATCATAGTTTCTATGAAATGTTTTTCACTGGGTTTCCTTTGGCGTTCGTCCTTTCCCACAACTCAGCGGATCAGACGACGAGAGGTTTTCACGTAGGAAGGTGCCACGGAGAGATTTACTTTCAACGCTCTGTGTCAGCAGGATCCATCTCCTCAATGCTAAATTAAACATACTAAAGTGCCTTTTCCCCACAGCAAACTGCAGAAAAAGCTCAGAGTTTCAGGTTGAGCAGAGCTGAACCACACGGAGTGATCCGAGGTTACATTTACGTTCATGCACTGGGAGTGGGTCAGGAGATCAAAGCAGCCGCTGCCAAAACCCACCCGTGTGCCCTTTGTGCACCTCAGGAGCTTTCCTTTAGAGCAGCTCTGGAGTGGGCTCTGAACCACATCTCTGAGCCATACTGTACAGGCAGTTCAAAACATAATTATGCTCTAAACCTTTGTTTTCTTGGACACAAGGACCTGGGTGGATTAGTCTGGGAAGAGCCATTCAGCCTTTGTCTCCCACAGAGAGTGCAGCAAACTGCTCAGCCCCTGACAGTGTCTTCTAAGGCCTCACAAACATATGCAGACCTCACTTCTGCTCCTGATTTTGCTCCTGTTCTATTTCTTTCCATCCCTACAAAGAAAAAACAAAACAAAAAAAACCCCCAAAAAACCTAATGAATAATAACAACAATAATAAGGAGTGCTTGAAAGCAGAACACTCAGTATGTTCACTGAGAATCCTACCAATATGACTGAAAACATACCTGAAAAACTAGTCAGGCTTTTATTCTAATAAAAGACTTCATTAGATTTAAAAAAAATAGCCTTTTAGGGCATATGAAATATATTCCATGGGTTATCTGTATATTTGGAAACGCTTCTTAAACTGCCAAGAATTAAATAAGGTATCAGCTCTGGGCAAAATTCTCAGGTCTGGAGAAACTCAGATCACAGATCTGAGAGATCACATAAAACTCACTTTTATCTGATGACAAAAGGAATTATTTATCGCATATAAATACCCTCAAGATTTGATGACAAAAATAATTAAGTCAGGTAGCGACTTAATAATCCCAGTTAGCACCACTTCCTCGCTGTCCTGAAAATTCCAGAATTAAGACACTTCTAGGCCAATAAAAAAAAAGAATGACCTTTTCCCACTTCTTTGGCTTGGCTTTCTTTTCCTCCAGGAAGAAGAGGTAATTTAATTTGGCCTGCTTTTTCTGGAGAACAACTTCCTAACACTTCTCACATCCTCTTCCTCCTAAGGACTCCTACCATCACTCTGCTCAGCTGGAGCAGCAAATCATTACCTATTAGAACTCATTAGAATTTCTATCACATTTAATTTGTTTCAAAGAAATGCTGAATGTACAGTGAAATATGTTTGCTCACACTTGGTGGAGGCATTATCTAGATGAAGGATTTTTGCTTCCCATCTACCTCAGCAATTTTATCCCTGGCTTACCAGCTGCTAATATTTGTAGTGAAAAGTTATGTGGAAGGAACTGATCTTTCCAGCTGATGACCAGGGGGTAATTTGTCAAAACACCCACATGCTGGACAGAGGAGAAGGTGGAGAGGGATATTCAGGTAGCATTTCCTGGCTAAAAAAAAATCTGGAACACATCAGTGCTAGGGAGTGAGGGAGAAAGAAATATTACATGGCAAAAGGATGGAGACATCTTCAGTAATTCTATCTCCTTCAGAGATTATACAGGAAGACTGAATGCCTAGAGCTGGCTCCCTCTTTCCAGCTGCCTGAGCTTTATACCCCTGAGCACATTTCAGTGCAGAGGCAGCCTCACTCAGATGGATGTTTGTATCATCACAGCTCCCCAGAGGTTTCTCCCCTTTTTATTCACTTCACCTTCTTCCACTGCACTTTCAACACTCTCACTTTCCCACCTGCCCCTGCACTGAAGTTTCCTTGCACAACCACGCACAGCAGCCTTGGGTGGCAAGGAACTTCCCCACTTTTTTCCTCCCACCATGGCTTAGGAATGATTTTCACCCTTGCCAGGAGCTGCCAGTGAGCTGCTTCCACAGCCATTTCCTCCAGGATGCTCCCAAAGGTGTGCAAGGGTGGGCCACCCAGGCCAGCCCCCACCTGGTGAGCAGCAGGGGCAGAGCTGGGTCACCCCACTGCCCCACCAGCTGAGACACGAGCCAGCTTGAGCCTGGAAAACAGATCTCAGTAAACCCCAGCAATTCACTGGAAGACACTCCAGGGAATTTACAGAAAATGTATGGCAACAAATCTTGTTTTCTTGCTAAGAGCAAGGCTTAACTATTCCTTCCCAGCATTTTGTCCCCTAAAGCATAACCATGCATGGCTACAGTCGCTGATGCGAGCTAATCCAAAGCAGTTTGGAAAAAAAAAGGGAATAAATAAAAGGATAAGAGCAGTGATTTTTGACTGCTTTCTTTGAACATCTGTTTCGCAGATTCTTTTTCTTGTCAGTGCTTTTAAACTTTGTTACCTATGAAGGGGTTTTTATATAGGTGAACTCAAATTCAATAGGAGAGCAGAAGGGAACACTGCACTGAGGAACTGGATATTTCCAGATAGAGTTCAAGAAATCAGGTCATCATAGTTGTATAAAAGGTATTCCTACCCTCAGTACTTGGAATTTAGATCTGTTTGCTTTGATTATTGGAAATTGGCCTCTGACCAAATACATTTTAGAAACAATTTCTTCTTTTTTTTTCTCCACATAAGCAGCAGGATCCAGAGGTATAACCAAGGTCAGCCCCAGGTAACACAAAGGGCAGTCACCTGTTGGGGACAGCAGCATGGACATGGCTCTGGTGCCCACTTTGTCTCTTGTAGAAGGCACACGTGCTCTGGCTGCCCTTGGTGTGGTATCTGGAGCAGGGAAGCTGCTGGTTGTTCCCAGGAGGAGTAGCAGCACCAAACAGCACCCGCTGCCAGCACCATCCCTATGTGAGCAAAAGGGCAGCAAGGACCATTCTCCTGTGCTTTGTCCCTTCCTAGGATGGGACCAGCCACACTTGAAGCACTGATGGTGGTGACTGACAAAAACACCTCATTACCTGACACCAGAGGAAGGGAACTACACAAGAGAAGGAATAAAAGTTGTATTTTAGCTGGACAGCACAGAAGATTGTCTGAAAGTTAGTAGAATTTCATGTCCTGTGGCATGGCATCCTAATAAAACCAGTATAAATTCAGGCAGTCTGTCTGCAATCACTGATCATCTGATGGGTTTTTTGGAACTTAAATCTATGTTATCATTCATATTCTCCTCGCAGAGCAAGAAATTACTGCAGGTATCTCAGAGCACAAGAATCCAACCACAGAAGGGACAGAAGTGTTTCGGGACCATGGTTTCAAGCAGCAAATCTACCCAACAAAAATATAATGCTGAATGTTGATAGCTCTGCACTGAAGAGGTTTCTATTCTTTAGGGCTGTGAGTAAAGCACTCATTCCTATTACATTAAGCAAGACTCTTTCTGTTTCCAATGAAAACCAATTGTTACCAGAGTTGTATAACACAACCAGAGAATGCAGTTGGCCTTGCCTTTCTCCATTTACAAATTCTCTGTTATGTTCAGCCCTATTCCTAGCCAAGGACACCCCGAGGCGACAAATAAGGGAAATTAATCAGGGAGTGGAACATTTATATCTACTTTACAAGAAAAGGGAAAGTCAAGGCAGAGACACACAGCGACTCTGCAGCTATCATCCAGCCATCACATTTCCCAAGGAAGGCAGCATGCTCCATATTCCTGTCCTTAGTCTCAAATTTTGCCCAGAATCCCACCCTCTGCCTGGGTTTCCAGACCAGAGGTTCAAGCACAGGTGAGGATGAAGGAGTTGCAGTGGCAGAGAACACAGCTCAGGTGAGGGAGAAGCACAGCGAGGAAGGGGAGATTTTGTGGGCTGTTCCAGGTGACTGATGTGTAGTTAACAAAGTTAATAGAAATCCTAACTCTGTAGGATCTGTGTAGACACACAGGTGCTGAGAGCAGGCAAACAGGGAGGTATCTTTTCATGACTCATTTTCTGTCTGCATTACTGGCAAAGCTCTATTGTGTTTTCAAAGATGCGAAGCGTCCTCACGGATATGAGGGAGTGTATTCAGGGAAAAATCCACAGATAAAAGATTACTTGTTTTTCAAATCTTAAAGATATCAGAATGTAGACATTTAACTTCTTTTTTTTATACTGGGAAATCCAGTAAGAAGGCAAGGAATTGAAGACAGATATCCTACTTAGCTGGTGAAAGAAGTGAAACTCTTTTTTTTATATATTCCTTCCTTTTTATCCCAATACAAGGGTCACACTGACAATTCCATGCTTGAAAAGTCTCTTTCATTCTCAACTCCTCATCTTAGAGTCAAATTCTAAAGTAAGACAAGGCAAGGATTTAAAGAAATCCAAACCATATAATTTTTTTTCAAAGTATCAGAATCTCCAATTATTTTTCTATTACAGTGCAGATAAAACTGTTGGAAGGAGCAAAGGAAGGAATGAGAGAAGAAGAAGAGGCAAAATGAACATAAGCACATTCCCCCTACCATTTGGAAAGCTGACTGTGCCCTGAGAAGTCAGGATACTGCACACGAATGCCAGGAGATTGTTGGGATTAGGCTTTATCCCAACACTGCCAGAAACAGCCCCTCAAAGTGAGCATCTGCTTACAGATTGCAAAGCAGTGGTGGGTCACAGCAGATCATGGCATTCATCTGGACTGAGGTGTTCAAGCCAGAAGCCAAGCAAACTGCAGCCTCCAATTGCTCCACACCCTGTTTCTGAGACTTAACCCAATGTTTTTGCCTAAATTTGAATCCCTGTGTCACTTTTGCTTAGAACTCAATCACTGTACTTCATTCTCATTAACAAGTAGCTGCCCTCTCAATGTTTTCTCTGTATTTTGGTGACTAATTTATTTGGAATGTTCTCTCCAATCCGATTATTTCACGGAAAATTGCGTTTTTGCAAATTTCCTGTTGAGACGTCCTCAAAGTCAAAAGCTCTCATGTCGCAGCACCATCATAGAAGCTCCTTTACTGAATATTTCAACACCATTCTGTTTTGTGACACTGTATCACAGGTTTGGTCTTAGCAGACAAGAAACACCTTGAAACCATTCCAATCCCCACAAAAGACGCAGCTGCCAAGCAGTCGGTTCCGAGGCCACGGCAGCACCAACAAGCAGTGGGCAACTGGGATTATTTCCCTAAAATGTTGACACAGAGCGCAGCAGCACCACTGCTGGCTGACACCCAGAGGTTCAGATCATTATCTCCCTCATCAAAGCCTATGTTCCATCTGTAGGTAACAGCATCCTTCCATTTCACATTCTGCTTAAAGATGGATTCTGGGCAGATACTGCTGAGAAACAAGATTAAGAAGCAGAAGGGCAAAGAGCAGAGGAAACAACAGCATCCTGCACCCTGCAAACGAAACAGCAGCACAGGAATACTAAAGCAACATTCTGTGCTTGTTATCACAGCATCTGCAAAAAGCAAATCCTGGCCTGGTCTAAACCAGGCTGCCAGAGAGCTTTAACACAGAGATCCAGCAGAACTGAAGTACAAATGATAAAGGTGATGGTTCAGATAAGACAATGAACAAATCAATCTCTGTTCTGAATTTCTCTATTTACGGCATTTAAGATAAATTGTGAGGATAACAGAGCAAAGTGACCCAAGGAGCACCTTGCCCAGCAGTGTAATTTTTTTCTCACATTCACTCCCCATCCCCAGAGCATAGCAGCAACCTCTTCTCTAGAAGTTTAGAGTTTTCTTTGTAGCTGCAGAAATGAGGAGGATAAAGATTTCACACCCTTTTCAGAAAAGAGAACAATTTTCTTTGTATTTTTCTTTTATTTTTCTTTTTTTCCATTTTCTTTGTATTTCCTTTAGGAAAAATACAAGCAGCCCCACACACATTGTAAATTGCATGTGTACTAAATAAAGAAACTGTTCAAATGGTTCTTGTTATGAAAGCCAAATATAACAACCCCTTTCATTATAAATTTTAAACACTGAAAGCCTCTGTAGCTAGAGGAGCTAAAATGCATTGTAAACCATTGAGACAACAAGAAGGGAGTCACAATATTTTGTTTAAAATGCCACTTAGAAACAAGTCTCCCCATCTTATATAAGTAACCTACAAGGAAGGTAAAAAAATGCCAGAAAATGGGAATTAAAAAAAAAAAAAAAGAAAGAAAGAAAGAAAAGAAGGAAAAACCACGGAAGTACTAATAAACAGCATGCCACCAAGATGAGTGAATGGAGTAGCAGCAGTAATCCTAAAGACTGGGAAAAGAAATTTCTTTTTTTCCTCACAAACTCCTCTCCTGACATTTCACTTGTCCATCTGATAAACTGATTTGCAGCATTCCCTCATTCATCTGCAGTCTGCTGAAGTTGACTGTGTGGCCTCTACACGGAGTAATGCTCACAAAGAGCAGACACCAAAGGAGTGGTGCTGAGCAATTTCCCAGATAAATGGCTTTTCATGACTTCCAGGTAACAGGAACCTGTCACAACTCAGGCACCTCTGAGTAATGACCTTGAGCAATAAGAAGTTGCCGCAGCAAGGCAGGAACACGGACACTGGATACTAGGAAAAACTTCTTCATGGAAAAGGTCATCAAACACTGGAACAGGCTGGTTGATTCACCACCCCTTGGAGGAATTTAAAGATGTATGGATGTGGCATCTAAAGGTGGGGGACATGGCTAGTGGTGGGCTGGACAGGAAAAGCTGGACTCAATGATCTAAAATGGCCTTTTCAGCCTAAATGGTTCCGTGATTCTATGAAAATAGAAACAGCAGATTGCAAAGCGAAAGGTGAGATGAGAAATGCACTGCTCAGAGTTTAGTGAGAAGCATAACTGCAACATCATTTTTTGAGAGCAAAGGTAGCTAGCATCCCCATGGAATAAAGTAAGGTGATGAGTGTGAGGAAGAAAGAAAATTGATAGGGCAGTTTCACCCTCAGGAGAACTAAGGCTGGTTGTGAAGATAAGTAAGTGTATCTCCTGTGAACAATGTGGATTTTAACGTGCTATAAACCACTCAACATATACATATTCCTGGAATCAAGTAGCAACGTGAATTGCAGCATCGTGAATTGTAGCTTTTAAGCTCATCTTTGGTATTTTTGCATCAAGGGGCCAACAGAGGTCTGACTAGGACCAGAGTGGTCGCTTTGCACAGAACATTTCCTCATTGTCATTGCAATTTTGCCCTTTTCAGAGAGTTCATTCTGCTTCAGAGTGGTTGCACAGCATCACACCTGCAAGAACACTTTAGGTACGTCCTGGAAGGGCAGATGCAGAATCTGGAAATGCCAAAAGTGCTTCTCTGTGGGGTATTTGCTGTTGTGGAGTAGCAGAGATGGACAGACAAACTCTGTGTGGTTTTTCTCAGGAATGTTTTTGGTGTGTTATGAAGGCTGCTTTGCTTGTACTCGAGTTAATGCAAAGAGAGATTTGTAGGAAGCCCAGCACAAATGGTTCTGGGCAGGTTTCTTTCAATACACACCCTTCTCTAGTGCAGTTGTGAATGCTTAATGGGTTTCCATGCAAGGACCTGAGAAAAATGGTATTTAAGGGGTGTGAGACTACACAAAATTCATTCATACTGAAGTAGTTCCTCATAAAGATCAAGCAGTTCTCTCAAAAGCGTGCTTCTTCCTCTGGAAAAGCATTCCTTACGGGGAAAAATCACCTTCAGAATACAGTTTGATTACTCTCCTGCAGATGCAGGAGTATCTGAGCCTCAGCTGTGACTTGGTTCCTCTCATCATGGTTGATGAATTTAATACCAGCAGCTGCATCAGCTGCAAATCTTCTTTATGGGTAGTTATCTACACTTTTATTTGTTGATTGCATCAAGGAAAGGGACATGAATCAACTTTCTGTCACAGATTCAGCAGTCTGTTTCTACAGCAATACTATTTTCCTGTGATGTGAGATACATCACAAGCCTAGATAGATATGTGTGGGCTTGGTCACACAGTTGTTAACAAATGCTCCTCCGTGCTAGCCCATGGCAAAACTGATAGTGAGACACAGTTAGTTACTACATTGTAGGAAGGAAGATTCAATTTCTTTTTTTTTTAAAGCTGTTACAAGTGAAGATGAAGTGGATAAGATCAACAGTAGCTTCAACCCAGTAATCTGAGTGCTGTAGCTCCTGTAAACAGGCAGGCAATTTGTGCCAGCAGGGCCCAGGGTGTTCGCGTGGGGACTAATGGAACCAGACACGCGGAAAAGTAAAACTGCCGAGACGAGTGCACGTGAAGTCCCGCCTTAACACAGTGACTTTTCTTCTTATTCTTGACAAAAATCCCCATTCTTCAGCGCAGAGAAAAGATTAGAGATGCTCCTTTCTTCTTTAGTCTGAGGAAGAGGTTCCAGGGCAATTGCAGCAAATTAATCCTGCAGTTGTACCTCCAGTTTTAGAAGGGGTTTAAAATCAAAGTGCCAGTGAGAGGCACATCCATGCAAAGGCAGAGAGAAGAGATTTAAACAGAACCTGCTTGATTTTAAAGCACTGATTAGTTCAGTACCATGCAAGCCTAAACCTTGCATTCACTCCTGCAGAGTTCCAGGAGAAAATAGCCTAAGTATTTTCAAGAAATCATAGTTTAGGAGTTTAATGCCATTTCTCATCTCAAAGGCTCACTGGCACAGCCACCATGCTGAGCTTCAAGCCTTGGTGTCTAAGTAGAAACAGCTACCAAAAGACAGATTTGAATCCTTTGAGTATAGAATCATTTTCAATAGCAGCATTCAATCTCAAAATATATTATTAACAACTGAGCTAGGAGTAGATTTTGTTCCATAATTAAAGTGCATGAAGTGTTATATCCAACTGCCTCTTATGGAAACCATGACAGAGCTAGACTTGACTGTTGGTGCAACTGCTCCAGCAATCACTACTCCATATTTTAAATTTAAATGTCAAGTCAAAAGTGACATTTTACTAACACTACCACTCACTGGAGTTACATGAGCACCTTTGGAAGCCATCTGTGACTGTAGCTTCACTTACAACATCAATATCTCTGAGAGTTCTGTTTGGCACCAGAACCAGTGTGAACTGGAGTTTAATAGATCTGGTCTGAGAGGGCAAAGCAAGACCTGAGCTTGGTCTGTAAGGAGCTGACCTCAGGATTTTTTCCTTGCTCTTTGCAGCTGCATGGTTTACACAGAGCTACCAGAAGGAATGAGTTAGTCTGTAACTCAAGTTGCAAACTACATGTCACATGTGCCAACAGCTCAGCATCTTCCAGGACCTGATCACCTCCTCTTGACTTCCCTTTAGGATACTGCCAAGGAAGTCTTGATAGAAATAGGCAAAGGAGGGGCCAAGGAGGTCTCCCTCATGGATTCTAATTAAATAGGACTTGAATTCTGCACACTAGACCAAGACACCTCAAACAATGAGACAGTGTCTGCTAAGAAATAGGAAGTTATTCTGCTTCTAACTCTAGATTAGTTTATTTCCAAGTTGCTCTCCCACAACTGCATGCCATCTCTCAGTTAGCAATAGCTGCACAGAAAGTGGATCCCCGCTGGGAAGACCAAGCTGACTCTTCAAGCAGAGGTTGAACAGGGTTCAGTGAAGTTGTGGATCCTGTTAGTAAATTATCTGTGTTTGCAAGTTTAGAAACTATGGTCCAAAGGAAAGGAAGTGCTCCTAATACAGATATTAAGGGTCCAAGCTATAATTTGGAGATAGGAGAACTTACCTGACACTCAGCAAACTACACAGCACCAGTGTCCACAATCACATTGTTGATATTTGCCAGTTATTAATTTCAATTCCTGTTTCCCCCATGCTCCTAATCACTATAGAAACATCAAATTTTAATTGCTGCAATGAGAGACATATGCTCCTTTTGCCTTTTAGGACACTTCTGATTTCTGGCATCTTTGATTCAACTCATCTTAGGCATCTTCCACTTTCAGATTGCCCAGTTTGAAAGTGTGAGGTGAGGTGTCGATACACAAGACCTAAATTAGCCTCTACTACTTGATTCTATTAAGCTGCTTTTCCCTTCTTTCCATATTTGTGGGCTCCCAAGGTGATGCTCAGCATAGTAAGTAGTTAGGCCCTACTATTTTGATCAACATCCCATTGCACTTCATAGAACAGCTGCAGAAACAAACTTTTTCCTAAAAAATAAGTTGCAGGAGAGAGGGGAGCATTTGTCTCACTTACAGGTGCAAGCTCTTTTTAAATTTTCGCCACCAAACTACAGCACTATGGAGGAAACCAGGAATTCAGAACTAGGGTAAAAATGCCATGAAAAGGAGCTTGATGCTCCAGCTGGGACATCTGAAGAATAAGATACACTCTAGAATGTTCTATCCTCTCTCTCTCTAGGCTAGGAAACTAGAAAACACACATAAGCACACAGAAAAATCTAAAGGAACCTAGGTACATGAACTCTTCTGCTTTTGCTCTTGTGCTCAAGATCCTTCACCTCAGATGGCTGAGCTAAGGGAGCAGAAAAACTAGTTTTCTAGGCAGAAAAACCGTCATTCTTTGTTCAGAGAGAGGTCAAACATGAAGGGGAAAGTGCTTTGTACAGCATTATCTGCTCGTTGTTATCTAAATATTTCCCTGAAGACAGATTTATAGCACATATCCAGGATCACTTCAGTCCTGTGAAGGTGATTGCCCCTCACAGTCAAGCCTGTTCCCCTCACACTCGTTTCTGCTGATGTGACTACTCGAACACAAAGCAACCACCCCTCTTTGCCACCCTCCTGCCTATCAATACTGCAGCAAATGAGATGATAATATTCATTAAGACATCCCTCTGTAACACCAAAGACTTTAGAGAGCCAGCCCACCTTGTGGTTGCATATAAGCTGGTGGAAACAGATTTTGATTTTAATGGGTGTCAACATCACCGATGACAGTAGACAGGTAAGCCAAAAGCTGCCATGTTACATACTGGTCTAAATATTCACCTTTTTTTTAACTAGAAAACAGCTATGAGCTTTTTTTTGTTTATCCAGCATTTCTCCCTTTCTACCCGTGGCTGCTCGTGTCCTGTTCCTGACTCTACAATCCCACTCATGCTGTCAGTGATCAATTTGTGGTCTTCCCACTAAGCTTTTTGTCTTATGCATGACATGGTCTTCCCCAGAATCTATCGCTTTATGGCATGGAAAAAGCAGTGAGGTCCCAGCACAGCACACTCAGCTTATGGATTTTAAATAGTATCTCATCTTGCTGCACAAAGGGAATTTTTTCTCCCCCAAGGGTCCTCAGAGATCAGACCACCAACACTAAGACCAAAGCCAGCCAGTACACAAGCCCACAAGTATCACAGTCACTACCAGAAAACACAGTTTGAGACAAGTTTTCCATTTACAGTGTTTGACTTGCATTCATTGTCGTCAACATGAGATGAAGGAAATTACCTTATCAGGGCTTTGTTGAAGAACTGGCAGATTCTCCTGCCTGCTGAACAAAAGCTAAACTGTGCTGGATCTCCTTAGTAACCACAGCAAACAAATATGCTCGGGAAGGGGGGGTCAATCAACTAACATGGGAATCAGGTTCAGTTTATATCTACATTGTCGACACATTTTAATGCTAACCGAGTCACAGCTGGGCAAGAGCAGCTATAAATCTATATCCTGGTGCTGCACAGCGCCATTCTCCTGACTTTCTTTCTTCTTGGAGCTTCTTATCTGTTCAGGAGAACTTCCACAGAGCATTAGAATCTCTCTCTGCATCTCAGCTGGGTATTTTCACCCGGCTTCCAAGCAAACTTCCTAATGCAAGCCATAATCAGGCCTTAGTCCTTCTCCAACTCTTGATATGGAAAGCATCAGGCACATCTGGCAAAACAGCTTTCTTATCTGAGACAGATTGCTGCTGACCCCACCCTTGACACTGCAAATCTGAGAAGGGGTCCATCAGACCCACGCTATAAACATTGTTTACTAAAGGTTTTATGTTCAGTACTTTACCTGGTGTAACAAACCCAAGGACAGCCAACACCAATCAAATTAACAGCACAGACCTGGGTGCAAAGCGCTGCTTTTACGGACAGCGATTTCTTAGGAGAGTTCACGTACTCCATGGCCTGTGAGACTGGAAGCTCAACAGCTCCTTATGGAATTATGGAAAGACAGGTTTGAGATGTTCATCTACCTGTAATAAGCAAAATACAGCAGTGCTTTCCTGTATAGAGAAGAACATGCCAGGAAACAAATCCTGAGCAGTCTGTACCCATGGTAAGAAGCATGCAAGCAACAGCACTTCCCTGGTGCATCTGTCCCCCATCTTCAGATGAAGGCCTGTGCATTTCTTCTCCAGTATAGTTCCTCTGGAAAAGAAGCTGAAATTGCAAACTGCAGCCCTTCCTGAAGGGACCTGGAGTCACCCAGTCCGGGCACAAGCCATGCAACTTCTTTTCAGCCTATTCACACTTTGAGAAGTTATTTTTAAGGAAGCAAAATCAGATTTATAACTTTTAGCTTGCAGTACTTTCCTTCAAGTGGTGGGCTCTTACATCTCCTTTTATTTTCACCTCTGCCATTGAAACATCTTTTCACAAGTTCAAGACAAATAAAGAAGCCAAGTCACATACAGAAGATGACATTTTTCGAAAAACACCCACACTCACATTCAGCTAAAAGCCAAGCTCTATCCCCAACTAAAGGGAAATAAATTTAGAAAACCCCAGTTCCCCAAAGTTCCCATGGTTCTAGCTGCAGCTTCTCAGCATCACAATTACATCAGATAGTCCCATACCAATACTACACAGCCCACTGAACCAAAGCTTTATGAAAACACAGCTTAGAAACCAAAATTATTCCGACAGCTTAAATGAAACCAACTCCAAACTCTTGATGCATCAGGCTGATGGTTTTGTTTTGTTTCTAACTACTAGCTCAGCTTACATACCCTTCCCAATGACTGACGTTAGACTGACAGTTCAGCAAGGCAATAAAAATGAAGTCACGTCTTGTTCAAGCAAAAAGAGAAAGTAATTGGGATCTCTTTGCAGACTTCATGGCTTAGAGATAAGCATTTCACTGTGTCTGATTCTAATTAATACCTCTGATTCTTCAATGAGCAGCAACTTCTCAATCAGGTGACTTCACCTGGAAATCAACATTTTCATAGCTAACAATTGTGTTGAGAATGACTTTAAATCCAGGCGTTTACTCTTGATCCTTCATTAGGGTAGTTAAAAGAGGGGTAGGGAAGACAGGGGAAAAAAAAAAAACAAAAAAATCAAACACGAAACCAAATTGGAGCCCTGGAACAAGTTTTAAGTCTAACTTGAGTATTCTTCCAGGAAAAAAACCCAAGCTAATCAATGATAAGTCTGTCCTGCTTACTTGCAAACGGGCCATATCCCAGCTTTATGTACCCTGGGAAAATCCCGCTGCCTCTTCTGTTCCTCACTAAAAAAAATGGATATAATAGTACTGATTTGACTCATGAGCTTAGAGTAAAGATAAATCTATTTCTAAATGTAGACAAGCTCTTCAATTTTGATCACACACTTCAGGGAAAAATCTTGAAGCTTTTGTTTGGAGCCAAGAGCACTAGAAGCAGGGTGGCAAAAAAAAACCCCAAAACACAATATAAGACAAAAGTCTAATGGCATCTCAAATGGCCAAACATTAAACATCTAACAAGCTTCTTCTCCCCCTCTGAAAGCGAGAGAACTCTTTTTTAAACTATTTTTATTTAGAAATGAGGCAATGAGGCAATGAAGATACAGCAGAGTAGACGGGGAGAGATCTCGGCTCTGGCACTCAGAGCATTCTTAACACTCTTTGTAAGTGACATCCTCCCATCGTCCCTGCTGATTCAAATGATGATGCATGATGATGTGGCACAGAAGAAAGCAGGGTTTAAGAAGGGACTGTACACCACAGCTCAACAATCCACCAACCCAGGCAGCTGGAGTACAGTAATGAATTAATCAGCCCAATTAAGTCTCTTGAAGAGCACGATGACCCTCAGTCTGTTGCGCACAGACACTTCCACATGCCTCTGACTGCCCATGATTAACATACAAACTTAAAGGAGCACAAAAGTGTCTCTGCTGTTCCATAATCCAGGGTCTGCCATCTTGCAAGGGACAGACAGCAGGAGCTGGGTGCAGTCCAGCACAGACAGCAAGTGCTGTGCATGCAGACCCCAGCTGAGGAGCCTGGACAGAGAGGGGACACCAGGGAATCTGAGCTGCTTCAGTGTCACCATTGCATGCACAGCAGTTTGCTCCCACCCAAACCTGGCTGAAAGGCCAAAGAGAGGGATATTTAAGTAAACACCTAATTTGCATGCTGAATCTCACTCGTGTACCTGGCCTCTGAAATACCTTCATTTTCCTTGTTTTCCCCATATGTCTCTAATGAAAATCACCACAGACCCACGAAAATGTTCAAGTGCATCTCTACCTCTCTCCACTCTGATACTCTTTGAACCGAAGCACAGACACCTCCCTCTCCGAGGCCAAACCCAGTGCTCAAGTCACATTGTCAGTCCACGTGCATCCCTATTTGTGAAAAGGACCAGAATTTATGGCAACCTTCCAGTTTTTGGGCTGGATCAGTGCCTGACTCACCCCAAATATGGAAATCCTCCTCCTCCTCCGGTCCCACATCCGGAGCTTTTGGACAATGGACGTTAATTGAGCAAGACAACCACAAAAAAGGGGAAGGTGTCTCCTGTATTCCCCACAGTCACACACCTCCCAGGATGGGTTTCGGTGGCACTCCCTGCCCCCAGGCTCCTCTTGAAGGGTGAGGCACCACATACAGCTCCTGCAAAGGTTCCTGCCCTCCCCATTCCCCCCTCTGGTACCCACAAAACTCCACCATGAGTCCCCACTGATGGCAGAGTGCATCAGGAGAGAGGGCATCATAATAAAAGGGAGCACGGGGAGGAGGCTGGGAAACAAAACATAAAGAGATTAATGGACTTAACCCAAATCACACAGGGCACCTGCAGCAGAACTGAAGGCAAGACCTGAATTCCCACAACCTGCTTCCTTCTGAGGGAGCAACCAGCACCCACTGTGGCAAGTATGGGTTGGTCACCCAAAGGACAGTGATGGGAGCTGCTCTCCCAGGTCATCAATCAACCTGTCAATGTTTAGTGCACTGGGCAGCAAAATACATTTAGAGATATTTTGGCAATAATTTGGCACCTTTTACATGGGTCTTTCAAAATCTGGCATCAAACTTAGCAAAAAGCAATCATCATTGTTACATGCAACATTATGTATATGTTCAAGAGGCACATAATGTTAGAGAGAGAGATTTTTAGGGGGTACTTTAATGCTCCTTGGTAATTTTTTTACTATCAGTTAGAAAAGTTATCATTCACCTTCAAAACAAATAAAAATATGCTTCTGATCCTTATTTGAATGGATAAAATAGCTTGAAATCTGAGTGGTTCTGGGCAAAAGAGTCAACACCTCTGTGAAAAAGAAGAACAGCCCAGGTCTGTAGTCCTGTTTCTTATCTCCTGCCTGATTCCCTAGTAAATTACTTCAAAGAATGGGAGCTTAATTTCTGCTCACTCAAAGTCATGCCTGTTCCTGAAGGAATGCCTTTATTCCCATTGCCCATTTGAAAAGTCAGAACATAGTGCACTGCATAAAAATGATCTATACTTGCAGCTTAAGAAAACAGTTTTTGAAATGGATCTAAATTAGGTTTAACCATCTCTCACACATCCCAGCCTGAAGGAGCACCCTAGCAACAACCTTTAGCATTTTGCAAACATTTGCTACTAATTATGGGTTCTCAGAACAATAATACACAGCTCCACGCTTTACAGAAAGAGGCCAAAAGTAGCCTCAGAAGTAAGCCTTAGCCTTTAATTTGAACCAGCGCCATACAAATTCTCAAATATACATTGCAAAAGCTTCCCAAAACACTGCTCTGATTAATGGCTCTAAAAACTTGTAAAAGCTCAGCTGTCAGGCATTAGAATGTAGGCTGAGAAAAAGCTCATGTAGAGCAGCTAAATAAAAATCCTTTGAAACAGCTTTTCCCTGTACCTTAAGCAATGGCAGCACAGCACAGCAGCCCACAGGAGAACTCCCAGGAGCCATAGGGCTTGCTCTGTGCTGGCTCAAGGGCTCCCATATCTGCTTCCAGCCAGTGAATCTGGCCCTGTGACAGGCCAGGCTGCCCCATCCAGCCCCATCTGTGACCCCTCAGCCAGCCTTCCGTGGCTCACGCACTCGCGGCGCTGGGCACCGCCTAAAAGCTCCCCCGTTACCTGAGCTCCTTCCAGCCTTCAAACGCTCTGATATTTCCTTTGAGCCCAAGCAGGAGACAGAAAGAAGTGGGCACAGAAGAAGCACTATCCTTTCCAGGCTCCTCTTGTTTTTGTTCTCGGATCGTCTTGCCTCAACAAGTGGCCAGGCAGTACCCCAGCCCATCTGCTCCAGGTGACACCACTCGGACAGGATGATGTCCATTCAGAGGGTTCTTCCAACCTTAAGCCTTCTGTGATTCATGTTAGCTGTGCTTAAGAGAGAAATTTATCATGGAAAGCTCAGCCATAACCCCTTTGAAGATGTATTGACAGGGACCCCTTTAGCAAGAGCCTCTGCTAAAGAGTAGATGCAACATCTGCTGAGGATGAACCTGGGTCTTAAGGCAAAATATCATCAGATAGTGCTGTTCCTAGCTGAGAAAATAAGGGCTCTAGTTTTATGGTTATTTTTTATTATTGCTATTCTCACTCTATTCAACATTTAAGTATTTAACACTCACTATGTAACAATTCCTGGGTAATTTTTAGTGAAACAAATTTGTGGCCACAGCCTCTGCGATGCATTTTCAATTTTCTTTATGAAGGAGTGAGGAAGGTATTACGAAACTGTTCTATTTGTCTTTAATGCAAGAACTGCGCTGGCTTAGAGACTTCAAAAGCAGAATGCCAGAGGAGAGTAAACACAATAGATTACTGGCATTGACTACTATGTATTCCAGTGATTTAAGTGATGGCAGAATTTCTTTTACTCACAGAAACTGAGAACATGAGAAACCTCAAGGAAGTAAAAAAAGCTTTATTGTTGGCTGAGGCTGGAGTTTCCTTCCATGGGCTTAACGGCGGATTTCAGCATCACAGGCTTTCTAGTTCCCCGTGTGTTGGAAAGCAGAAAAGAAAACAGCAGGATGGTTTCAGCATATAATACTTTGGGAAAGGAATGTCCCTTCAGTGAACCAGCCACTGTGTCCTGTGAGACTGAAGCCTGTTCATACTCTGCAAAACTATTCCTACGAGAGACAAAACTACCCCCGAGTTTCCCTGGGTCTGATGGCTGATTTACTGCCAAACTTCCATCAGGTCTCACAAAATTCCAATCTGCCCATGCTGCCTGACAAATCACAGTCCCTCCAATATCCCATGGAAAGGAAGGATCAAGGCCTTCACCTCCCACAGCAAATTACTGTGTGGCATAGCCCTCCCCTGGCTACTTTACAAATCTTACTGGAAATCCAGTGTCTGTGTGAAGGGCAGGTGTGTGGAGGAGAAGAAACGAGGAGCTAGAGGCCTCCTGGAGACACAGGTTTGGATATTCCTACAGGGAAAAGCCCAGGGGCTTGTTCAATGTTTCATCAAAACACTGAACCTGCAGCTGCTTGAGCATTGTCTGCTGTGTCTTATGATTTTATTTGGAGGATTTGGGTAGCTATAGAGGTGAAGCAAAAAAAAAAAAAAAAAAAACCACTGCTGTATCTGATCTTCCCCCAGGCATAAAAAAACCCAAACAACAATCCTTGGATCAGAGTCTCCTGGAAGTTTGGGAAAAGCTAAACTCCAAGTTCTGGACAGTCCTCACCTAAATCTTGCATTAGATTGGATTCTCAGGGCTCTGGGTTATCATGAGATCACATAGATATTGAATTAAAACTGCTGGGTTTGAAAAATTTGATAGTGATGGCAAAATAATGATTTTTTTTCCTTGTGCTTCAGGGAAAAAATAACATTCTGACAAAAGCAGGCTTCTACCCAAAGGCATCTCAAGATTCCACTAAATTATGGGCTTTGGTTTATGAAACAGAAGAGTGTGTTTTTAAATGGCAAAAATTTTTGCTTCCACAATATGTCACAAAAACAGAATATTTGTTATACAACAAAGGCTCTTGCTGAATTGTTTGGAAATGACTGGTACGTCTAACTCTCTGAAAAATGATGGTGATAAACTTCTTGAGTTATAACCCTTGGGACAGACAGGAAACTGGCCTTTTAAATGAAAATTCAGATAACTTTCAGCAGCAAGTGTACTGTGCACTATGATTTTATCATTAGACAAAGGCTGAGATGACACAGCTGCTACAACGTTGAACAATCCAACTAGAAATATGAAAAGGGATGAAGTTTGCCATCAGATCTGAAATTAATGATCAACACATCTTTTGCCAGTGCGTTATTTAAAACAGACCTGGTGGTGCTAATTTTTGAAGATGCACTAGTAATTGTTTTAAATTTTGGCTTTTGGGGGTGCTAAAACAACAGCAGAGCTTCTGTTACCCAGTCTGCTCTGCTGCTCATGCACGTGGGCACTTGTGATTTACAAAGAACTCTTTGTAAACCTCTGACATCCTCCATCCTCTGTGTTTAAGAAGAAAGTGCTTCCAAACAGTCCTGGTCAATATTCAAGCTGTGAGGCTTCCTGTTATTTGTGGCTCTTTGCATGTCTCTTCCAGTGTTTCCAGGGACTTTTCCTAATTAACCCAGTCCCAGCCTCAATCCCCGCAGTGAGCACTAGCATGTGTTTTCTTGGTGTGATTCATGCCCGGCTGGTTTTGCAGATGACATTAAGACTGGAAATACAGACCATAATACAGAAGCCAACTGCAAAGCAGACAGGTGCCATTAAAGTAGTGGGAGTCAATAAAGAGGGATGGGACCTTTATGGCTGCAACATTCCCCTAGGAGGGAATAAAAATAAACAGCTCACAATGGATGAGAGATAAAAGCAAGTAAATGCACTGAATTATTTAAAGGGAATGGTTTCCTATCTGATTTCCTTCTTACTATCCTAAGTTTTGAAGCTGTTCTTTCCCTGAGGTAATGGACTCCTGTTACTGTAATGCAGAAGGTAAAGAGGAAAGGTTCTTCTGTTTGAAACAATTACCTGCTCTTCTCTCTTGCAGCCAGCAAAACAGGGCTTAGGGTGCAAATCAAAACTCAAAGGTGTTTTCTGGGTCAAGTACTGGCTTTCAGTCTCACTCATTCTATAGAAAAGGTTATATTTCACCCCCTTGCACTAATGGAATGGTATTGTGTTAAGGAGGTGTACACGTGTGAAGGTTTGTCTCAGTTTGAAAAACAGGTGTTTGCTAAGGAAGGCAGGAGCCTGCCTTGGAATGGAAAATGTAAGTCCCTTCCCTCCGAATTATTATAATTTTGAAATTAAGGGGCTTTCAGGCAATTATATGAGAAATAGGAATAACAGTTCTTTACCAGTATATATAACAAAGCAATAATACAGAAATACTAGCTTAACCTGACAGAGTCAGGATACAACCTGACACTCTGCTGGTCAGGATAGTGGTAGCAGACCGATTAAGTGGTGGCTGCAGTCCTCTTTGAAGTGGTTCTGTTGAAGCAGTGATCCTGTAGAAAGGTCTGGTCCTCTTCTGAAGGTCCAGTGATGGTTGTGTAGCTCTTGTTCTCTGGGAATCCAGTAGGTAAGGGCAGCTTGTGCTGTTCCAAACCCCAGATATATCCAGGTGGGAATGCTTGGTTCTTCCCCCTGGGTGGAGCATCTCACAATGGGATGATGGAATTCTGTGAGTCATGTGGTGGGTCCTTGATGGCCCATTAAACAGAGATAGCTCCTGGAGGGAGTTATCAGGGATGAGTCATGGTAGGAGAAAACGAGCACTGCCCCAGCTGCTTAAACAGCTGGTGAAGATGATAATAGAATACATACTTTTGGTTACATCTTACATTGTAACCGAGGACGAGGTTATAAACATGAGAAGGGCATGAAATAGCAGCATCTGCTGCCTATTGCTGGGTCTAATCACCACCCACTACCACGTTCCTTTTGCCTTCTTTTACAAAGAGTTTGTACCTGAAGAAGGGGCAGTGGGGTCAGCAGATGACTCATGTAGATGCTCTGCAACGAGGCATATGGCATGTCCTGAAGCCTCTAAACATTCAAAGTTCTACTCTTTTAATTATAAAGCTGTTTCAATAATTATTTTAGAACTCTGTGGAAGCTCAGCCCTAAAGCAAGGCTCTCTCTCCTCGTTTTGATACCCACACAGCAACCACATTCCAGAGAGTTGCATGGCATTCATGTGTGCATCGAAGTGGGGAAATAAAGCATGTTGATCCTACAGATGTTCAATACTTTGAGGCAAGGAAGAAAAACGAAGCAAAACCCTTGGACCTCGGTAAGAACGCGGAGAGGAGCACATTTTCTCTGCTTCCTTTGGAGTGTAGATGCTGTTCCATATTTTAGACTGTTTTACATTGCTGGAAATAACCTACCTGGCTTGACCAGTGGTTGAAGTCTGCAGGTAGATAAAGATCCTCAGACACTGTCAGCCTACTGGATCAAAGTTTATACTTTTTTATTTACTGGGAGAAAGTGACCCATAAATAAACGTATTTTGGCCAGAATTTTTCTCTCAGCAACACATATTTGTTCAGAGTGAGACCTCTAACAAAAATGTATTTCCACACTACTTTTCCCCTGGGGTAAGAAGAGGAATATTTTTTCAGCATTCTTAAAATGGAAGCAAATGGCCTGCCTATGAAGTTTTCTGCAGCAAATGCTTTAGTCTTACTAGTTGGAGTATTTTGAAACTTATTTCACATAACAACAAGAGGATAAAAGGAAATGTCTAAACATTATTAATTTACCTGAAGTTATTGTAATATCTTATAGTGTGAAGTATCCTAATGTCTTGCTAAAATTTAAAATTAAAAAAAGGAAAGTTGAATTTTTTTCTCTGCCTTGGAAAATTTAAGCTGAAGTGATTTTGTCATGGCATTTGTCATGGCTGCATTTCAACAGAATTATTGTGACTGTCAAATACTGTGATATTTTACTTCTGTCTACGTTAATTAATCTATGTTTAAATAAAAAATGAGAAAAATTTTAGTTTCCAGAAACCTGCTCCCTTCCAAGAGTAAGTTTAATGCCAACAGGATGAGGACTTGACCGTAATGCACATCTCAAAAAACCCCAGCAGCTGAAGTCTGTACGTAGCAAAGTACTCACACTCATTCTTTGAAGGCCTCCTATGACAATATTTCAGATATGACACACACTTGTCTGCACCAGCACAGCAACGTGTTTTCACAGGACCAGTTATTGCTGTAAATGTGATGAAGTCTCTGTTTTTGGTAACTCAGAGGGCTGCACAGTTTATCTCAGTCTTCAGTGAGTCCTGCACAGGCAATGCCCAGATCCCACGACCCCCCTCAGCCCCAGCACACCAGAACCCAACTCAAGTTCTCTACCACGGAGGTCTTTATCCATGGGGGATTTCTAGGTTCCAGAAGCAGCCTGGGACCCACTAACTCATGGCCACTAGAATTTTACAGCTACCTAGACCCCTTAGTTAAAAGACAGAGTAAACAAGGTTTATAAATCCTTACTTAAACTCATTTTGATTTTTGGCCCCCTCACCTGCTTCCATTTTTTTGTGATAGTATTTACTATGTATTTCCCCCTATCGAGTTCCTTAACTCATTCAAAGCATGCTTTTCTTCATACATCACAAGTATTTAAACGATTTGCCATATCAGATTCCTTAATAAACAATCCATCACCAGTACTCAGTGTTACTTTGGTAGGCGAATTTCAAATAAATGGCAATACGAAAACTTGCACGTAAAATTAATCTTGTGTAGATTTCCTTCCAACTCCAGCTGCAGCTACAAAGCTGGATTTGTTCTCCTGTGAGGAACCACATCAAACCATAAATCTGCAACACTCCCAGGTGGGTCACAGGGCAACAGAAGCAGTTTGTTGACACGAGCACGAGGCTTCCATTAGCTTCAGTCCCCCAACTCAGAGATGCCATCTTCAAGGAGATGTCTCTGACAACTTTTTCTGAGCTGTAGCAAGACACGAAGGAAAACTGAATACAGAAGTAAAAGGTTTCCAAATAGAAGTGAGGTGAACACGCTCGAGTGCTTTTTCAAAACAGCAGGACAGGCAAACACAAAAAATGACCTTTTCAGTGTATCCCCTATGGATGCCAGATTATTCTTCTCTGCATTTTCCTTACATGCTACAGTCAGACTTGAAGAGTGAGGCAAGACGGATTATATAAGAACTTTTTGGTGTTAACCCCTCATGCCTCTTTATCTCCAGCGTGCAATAAACCCAGAGATAACAGAACACCAGGGGGAGATTAAATAGCCATCAGTGCGAGAAAATGCACCTAAAATACAAAGGGATGATGAAACATGGAAATGTCAACGCAGATTCAGAGTTTGGTGCTTAGGCAGCAGAGTGGGGGAGCAGCAGGGGTCGTGCCTCAGGCAGGTCACTGCTCTCCAAGGAGTTCCAGGCAAATGGGCTGCTCTGTGGGGAATCTTGCTGGGTCAGTAGGACTTCAGGCACACGCAAAGGCCTGACCCCACAGACCTCATTGCAAGGGGGAGCTCTTGGAGACGCAGTTTTGTCACAGCTGCCCTCTATGCAAAAGCCTTGAATTCCAAGAGCCCCAACTCCCAGGCAGAAATGGCCCAGCTGAAGGGATTCCAGAGAAAAAAAACAGTGACCATATATTTACATAAAAGGTACGTAGTGGCAAAACCAAAAGTAAGTAAAATCTAAGAATCTGGATTGCCAGAGGTGTGCATTGCCACATCTTCACAGAGGCAAGAGAGCTAGGAGAGGTCATGCAAGATAAATCTGTCTCCTGCCAGAATAGCAAGAGACTTCAAAGCGGTACTGGCAACACAGAGAGTGGGTACAAAAGGAGCTGAGAAATAAAAGAAAGGTTGAAAGGGGTACAAAAGATTGAAATTTAAAAAGGGGAGAATGTGCTGAACAACAATGCAACCCTGGAAAAAACAGTCAAATTTAGGTCTTTGAATGATGTGGATGAAGAATTATCTTACAAAGTCCTGTACCACAAACTGGATGAAAAATAAAGTTCCATCTTTCTATTTTCTCTGAATCCCTCTGGGTATGGGAAATAAAGTTGATCTGTGACAGGTATGAAAAAAAGAAAGCACAGACAATCTTCCTCATAGTCACAACAAAGAGCCATTAGACAGGAGGACCTGCTACACATCATGGTCTCTATTTAGTGTGAGGAGCTGTTAGTAAGATTGGGGTTTTTATTGCGTTGTGTGGGGTTTTTGTTGTTTTGGTTTTTTAAAAGGAGACTTTTTAGCAAAAAAAACCCAAAACCCACATATTCTAATGGCCAAAGGGAAGTAAGTAAATGAATTTAAATAAGGTTAAATACAGGAACTGGGCTTGATAGACTCCACAAATGTCAAACTGATGTGATCTTCCTTTGAAAAGGAAAAACTGTTTAATGACTCTATAGACTTGTACAAATTAGAAATGTACTGAGTTATGCCTCTCTTGAACCAACACTTCCCTTCTCTCACCCCTTGCTAACTAATGGCAAAATGCTTAACCATGGTAAACTGAGACACTTTTGAGCAGAGCATTGTCATTCCTGCAAAATGCAACAATAAATTTGGGTTCTCTTTAAACAAGTCACAACAGAGCCACTAACACAAAGTACAAATCACAAAATGAGTGAGGATAAAATCATCTGCAAATGTCTTTGTGTGCTGCAATGCCTTTCCAAGGGGTGTCCAGGCCAGACTGAAGAGTGATAATATCCATTTAAAGCCGTGTCAAACTGCTGAACACACATCCCAGACCCAACCTGCCAGGAAGCCGAGGGAAGGCAGCTTCGAGCTTGGGTGCTGGACCATTGTTATGTTTCATTCTGGCTCACAAAAACATCAAGTACTCAAGTAACTACTTTACCATGCACTTAAACCCTACGTAAAATAATGAAGGCAACTGTGCAACAGCTACAAACAATGAATTTAACCAGCCACAGGCAGCTGAGAGCTCAAATGGTGGGAGACATCCAAGGGGAACTGGTTGGTGCCAACACAACTCTTTACAGTTGGAAAGGTCTCTGATATTAATTCCAGGATTTCAGAAACAACGTGCCTAAAAGCCGTGGGATGGCTGAACCAGAAGCTGATGCAGTGCTTTGTGGAAAGGACATCTAATGGTATTTACATGGTCAGCAGGTGCATATATAGAACAATTTAGCTAAAAGCCACAAAGACTCCTGAACACCAGATAAAGATTTTTGTGGGAGTATCAAACTGAAATTTCACATTGCTTGTCTACTGCTTTTTCCAAGGGGAAAAAAAAAACCAAGAAAAACTAACTCCCCTAATGATATTTTTTTCTCCTCAAGTATGATCCATCATCATGCACACACTCTTCTCCCCTCCCTGTCCCATGTTTCCTCTGAGGCTTAAGCATCTGAAATGCTTTCATAAATCCATCCCTAGTCTGATATTTACTTGTGGAGTTCATAGTTTAGAAATGACCATCAAAATCCATTTTTTGATGACCAAGTAATTTTTTTTTTTTTTTTTTGGCAGTACATCTAATTCATCCTTTTGCTTAGCAGAGTCAAAAAAGTCCAAACGCCTTTCTTGGAATCATAACTATATTCCCCAAAATCAAATATATTCCAGAGCACCAAAGATGCTTTCCTGTGACATGTAATAGTGTAAAGGGTTGGGGTACCAACTACTGGGTTGGAGATGAGAATTCTGAGAGACCTTCATCTTCTCCTGGTTTGCCTACCTCATTTCTACTTTACTTTTTCATTTTTCTCACTTGTAAGAGGAGAAAACACAGTCCCAGCCTCAGGGTTGATGTGATTAGGAATGTCAATAGGGTTCAGCCTAACTACAAAGGTAAAGCCTGACTTTATATGGCATGCTGAGGATGTCAGGCATCAATTTTACATTCAGGACAAATGTATTCATATCTGCAACCACTAACTAGGATTAGCTATCCTGAGCCATTTGCACCAATGAACACTTCACAAATTATTTCATTATATGGCTGTTGCCTCATGCCTTCAAAACAGAGGTAAACAATAATCCATGACTGAAAAATATCTGCTGGCAGTGGCAGGGTTTGGAGGGGAAGCTCATTGGTTTGCATGAGGAGATGCATTATTAAATTAGCAACCTTAGCAATGCATGAGAAGCATTTCAGTACACGGGCAGATTTGTAAACCATTTTACTGCATTTTAAACTTAATCTTCACATCTGCTTCGTTCTCCACGCTAGCTGTGAGATAAAGCACTGGAATAGTGATTACAGGCAGTTGGTGCCAAAAGCAGGTTCTGCTGCCTGTAAGTATCATAAAACCACATTCCATGCCTGCTCCTTGCCCTCTGGTAAGCTCATCCTGCACTCGGAGATGCAGTTTCCAGATGTCATTACCCCCAGCTGGGTTGTTTTTCCCTTCGCTCCCCCACCCTGGCCCTGTCTGAATGGTGCTTTCTTTAACATTGTCAGAGGGTTTCTGCTGCTGCCAAAGGATGCACACCCCACAGGCTCCCTGTAGCTGCTGCTGCAGAACAGTTGTTCCCAGAGAGGTTCAATGGTATAGAAACACATGAATCTTCACTCTGTACAGCACTGTCATTTCACTCAGTAATGCCAATTCAGCTTAATTCACAGCACTCTCCTCTGCAGTGAGGGGATGGGGAGGCACCTGTGGCAGGGCAGCACAGAAACCCATCGTGTTCCACTGAGGGAAAGGTCAGCTTTCAGTCTTGCAGGGCCTTCTGAGAGCAGCAGCAGTCGAAACAAAATCCTGTGTGAGAACAAGAAAGAATGTACATTTGGGTAGAATTTGGGGTGACCATCCATAAGCAGGGTCAGACACACAACTACAACAATCCACAGCAATCTGTGTGCAGCTCATAGACACATCAAATGGTGACATTCCACCTCTCCTCACTCTTCTTTGAACTGGCAATTCCCACTCGCAGAGGGGCACAGCCAAAAAGTTGCTTCGGGTCCTGAGACTGCATTGAAAAGCCAGGTTTCTATATACCAGAATAACTTCCTGAACACTTGGGACACAGCCAAGTCAAAGAAGGCTGTTGCCTTTTTTACCTCACCCCTGTGGAATTTTGAAGTCTACCAAGGTTATTTATAGGCAAATATTCATTTTTCTATTATTCAGCATTTTTGCAATCCAAGAGTTCTCTGGTAGTAACCCAACTTCCAAAATCCTAAGAGCCACACTCACAGCTACATCTTTTGACAAACACAACCATGTAATTATGTGGTGGCAGCTAGCCCTAAGTATTTTAAGTACCAGGAAATGTGGGAACAACATAAAATAAATAGCATATTACAGAATAATAATAATAATATGAATCACAGAGCACATTTTTTTTATGTTAGCTGTGTGTAAATGATCCTGTTTAAAGTTTAGCTGAGGCTGCTGCAGTCTCTTCATTTTAACTGATCTGGAGTGCCACCAAGAACAATATGTCCTGACTGTATGTTAAGGTGAGACAACTTATGTAGAGCCTTAGATGTTATTTCTGTCCATGATTCTCCTTTTCTTCTCTTCATCTCCTGCCCTTTTCGATCCCTTTTGGGGTTTTTTCTGGCCAAGGAAAAGTTGTCTTTTCCCACAGCCTGCGCTGCTTGGGTGGGGACTGCAGTGTCCTTGCCAAGTGGCCTGAACTCCAGGGGTTTGCTCCAAGAGCACCCAAGTTTTCCAAGAGGACATCACCTCACCGTGAAACTGTTTCCAGAATCCTGCAGCAGCAGAAGATGAAGGATTCTCACGCGACTTCTTCAGCTTTGAAACAAGGTGATTTCATTCAGAAGCCAAACCATCTCCATTTAGACTATTCTCGGCAATTATAAGTTCAGTCACTTGTTTTAAATTTAAGCTTGTTAGAAAACAAGGCAACTTAAAATATCAGTAACTGCATTTGGAGTGGGTGGATGAACAAATACTTCAGGAAAACAGGAAATGGTCCTAACAGGTGCTTAAAGAACGTTTGTCTTTGCACCATGGCTGGAATATGCCACAGAACCGTAATATTTAATGATAATAAAAGGTTAAAATCTTGCAAAATGCTCTTCCACACTTTTGGTTATGTGAAACCCCTGTTCTAAGACTCACTTGCTTCCTTTCTTAATGCACAGCAGAGAGCACTGCTGGACAGGGTTTGATGTCCCCCTACTTCATCTTCAATGCTTCCCCACATGTGCTGTAGACCAAAACCAAACCCTGGCAGCCCTCAGAGGTATAATCTTTTGAGCATTTTGAAAATCAGAACACTTACAAAAGATAACCGAGGGGCACTTGAATCATGAGCCAAGGAGGTGAAGGAAATCTTCAGCTAATTCACCTCATTGGCATGTCTGATACCAACCATAATGTATCTTAAGTGATGCTCAAGAAAAAAGTCAGAGATGCTTGAAATCATAGACTTTTTAAAAATTTTGCCCTGCAACTTTTAGTTAAATATTCAACCTTCATGTTGACCTTGTTCATGTCCTTGGTCTCCATTACTACAAGGACTTGGCTTTCTTTCACTTAATTACTTGCAAATAGACACAAGAAACTAAAGAAAAACATCAGATATCAGAATATTGAAAGAAAAAGACAAGAATTGCCTATTTTATTCTCTCTTCCTCTTGTTGCTATGATAATGTTTTATTAGTAACCTTTTACCAGCAGAGAAATTAAAATGAAGAGTTTGTGGCAGGATCTCAGCTGTGGAAGAAAGGGAGGGAAATGTCAGTCAAAGCAGGAGCTTCTGCATGTTTCAGACTGCTCAGAGATACCCAAAGGAGAGGAGGAGCTTCCTCTGACACCAAGGAACACAATCCATGCTGCAGGAATTATAACAGGTCCTGTTGCTCCTGCCAGCATGAGGGCAGCTGATGAATGGAGCTGGAGCTCAGCAGTACCCAGGATTTATTTTCTAGCACCATAATATTTCAGATGGAAAAAGACAGGCAGGCTCTTGTGCCTATTACAGTGCCAAATGTCACAGGCAAGCTGAGTAAACAGGGTCAGACGAAGCTTTTCTGGAGATAAAAGACTTCTCTCCCCCAACCTGTATATAGTGTAAGAGTGGGGTTGATCCAGAGCTGCTCTGGCTGCCTTAGGACTTCAAAACCTCCCACATTTGCTATTCTGACACCCTTAATGCATCTCACAGGCTGCTTCACAAAACTCCCAGCACAACATCAGACTCCTCAGTAAAACACAAGCAAAACTCACCAAGTACTCACAGAATCTGTGATCTCTGCATCTTTCCTTCCTCTAGTATGAGGACAACTTATTTTTTCTGTACTCTTTACTTTTGTCTGACTGAAACAGAGAGACCCAGATGAACACTGAATGTCCTTTGAACTGGTTGGTGGGGGGAGAATTTAATTTTTAAGAAAGTGTTAAAAATATTACAGATCTATTTTATTTGCTCCTTGAGGTTCCACAGGACTTTTGTACACGATAAAGATATAGGAAAGCAAGTTAAATTTGCTTAGATGTTTATTGTCATTAGTGAACACAGTGGGATAAATAGCACATATCACAAATACCTGAACACCATAAAATGGGAAATCTAAAGTATATAGGAAAAATACCTTAACTGTTGACTTTTGAATTTTACCTGATTTGCTGGGTCTATTTCCAACATGAACAGCTCTGATTTACTTATCCAAGGCAGTCATACATTATTAAAGCATCCCTTGCTATGCTTTTTACTGTTTTGTCAAACCTAAAGCATGAAAATCTTTATGCTCCAGGTGCCATCTGCATTTTTACTTTCCACAGCTGAGCACAGTGTCTCGGGCACATATTTCTCCAGAACCAAGAGAAGGATCTAGTAACACCTGCAGCTCTTCATGGAGGAAATCCAAACACAGAAGAGCACAGATGGAGATGCTTCTCAGTCTGTACATGGCACGAAACAAATTCAAGCCTGTTTTGGTTTGCTCAGTGCTCTTGAAATAAAAAGCAGCTCTAAATTAGATATCAAGTTACAGACAGGCATTCAGAGATGCTCAGACTGTGAGGAAGTTTAATCTTTTGCAGGGAAGGTAAGATGGGAAATAGGGTTTCTTGAAAGAAAGGAAGTCATAACACCCTGAATGCTGAATTAAAGATCTGAGTTGGGGAGAGCAAGAAAGGAACCTTAAACACCAGCATCACCACGGAATGCCAGTCTGGATTGCATATCCAGAGTGTCTGAAATGCTGCACAGTATCAGAGACATAGGGAAAGAAGTAAACCAAAGGGCTGGGGGGATGAGCCCTGCTGCAATCTGAGCACGGAGAAACTGGAACACAGGCTCCCAGGAAGGCGTGGGACCATTTTGAACATTACAAAGAACCTAAGCACTCCAAACTAGTTACTGCAGGTAACTCTCTGATAAGAATGAATATCCCACTATGTTTTTGGAAGGATTTATCCCTTTGCCAACTGAGATGCATGCAGATGCAGGAAGGGAATTCCTTTTGATGATGTAGTTGGAGGATCAAACCACAGCTGTGTAGACGTGGTTAACCAGACCCCACCTGAAGACCTGAAAGGAACCAGCTTGCACAGGTTTTCATCCTACAGGACAGGGCTCAGCCATCTACCTTAAGGTGAAGTGAATCACCATGGGGGAGTGAGTTCTCATGGCTCTTTTGCCTGCCAGAACAGGCTGTATGAGTGGGTGAGGTGCGTGATGGAGATGTCTCAAAGCAGGGAGAGGGACTTGCACCATCACGTCCCATTAATCCGAGCAGTAATTGAGTGGCACCATCATTAGAAGCCAGGGAATGCAGGACCTTTTGTTTTCCTTTTCAGGGACAGGAGCCAGTTCCCACCCCAGCCAGTGTAGCTGTCAGCTGCAGAAACCCAGAATTATAGGTGGCTTAAAATAAACCCCCTCCTCTCAGGAGCTGGTGCAGCATCATTCCCCACTCAAAAGCTGTTCACCAGCTTTGGGAAAAGAGCAAAGCCTATTTGCATGAACTTTCTGAATGCAGTTTATATAATGCTTTGCCAGCCTTTTTGAGAGAAAGACAGCAGTTGTGGAAGTTCTGGAAGTGTTTTGCAGCATGTACCAGGTTGGGAACAAGCACAAGGGAAAGCTCCTCTTTCAAGAACACTCTCCTTCCATTCTGCCACGATGACCATGACAACTGAAATCAAATTAGAAATGTATGATACAGCTCCCACAGGTGGGGATGCTCAGATCTGAGATGACGACTGGCAGTTTGCAGAGCTAAAGTACACCTACAAAACCAGAAAGAAGGTTCATGCAGCAGCATCCATCTGTTTGGCTTGTTCTGATCCAGGCTGCCATCTGGGGATATCTTTAATTTATAATCCTCATTATAGATTGCAAGAAAAAAAAAGAAAAATAAAAAAGAAACAAAAAGACAAAAAGAGACAAGGCAATCTTCCCCCAAAGAAGCACAGAAACAACTCAACCCATCACTTCAATCCTTTCTTCACAACTTACTGCAAGTCTGAATTTCTTTGGGGTTTAAAAATAAAAAAAAGGAAGGAAGAAAAAGAATCAATATGTTTCAATATAGCTGCGTTTTGCTCCTGTCTCCATTCTGTTCTCCAGTGAAAGGCATGGAAGATGTGCCAAAATAACACAAAATTACTCTTCTTCCTCCCATGCTCCCAGCAAGACAGGAAACACTATGGCCTCATGAGAATATTTTTTAAAAAACAACTGTGGCTGATCCTGCACTGAGCTCCATGGAAACAACAATGGAACTCATTGCTGGACTGTAGCCTAAATCTGGGCTTTAACTCCATTTTTTTTGAGTTTGTTCTCATTTTGTCCAAAACAGCCTACACATCTCTGGTACAGCTCTGCTGATCTGTCAGGAGCTAAGCTGAGCTCTCCAACTTCTTTTTAAACAAGATACCAAGCAGCCATGAAATGGTAATGACTTTCAGTATTTAGCCCAGTAACCCACAGGGGGAATGCAGGTAAAACTTTGTTGACTAATGCTGCATTATGTAAAGCCAGGATCAGATAAGTGCTGATATTTTTTCTATGCTTGCCATGATGAATAAAAGCACACAAAGCTTTATTTCAAAACATAAATGAGGTTGGGCTGAACAATTCCTGTAGCTCTTTTAAAAATTACACCCTTGAAAAAGAATTGTCAATCAATTTTATAGGGAACAATGAATGCTAAACCTCATTCAAGATTGTTTCTGTACTGGTCTTATTTTCCTAGCATAGAGGGCATTATTTTGATCCACATATCAGATGGTATCTTTATGCCCTGTTCTTTGAATGATTTCATCTCTCGCGCACAAAGCCACAAGAGAATCCTGAAAGACCTTTTCAATGTGTGGATCTGAAAGAGTGTTTGAACACTGGAGAAGCCCAGCTATTTTATATCCTTGACTTCATTATTTTTACAAAGTGCAGCTACATGTGTTCCACTTCAGCCAATAAGGATGCCATTGAAAAGTATAAATATGCCACTCAGTATGCAGGGCTTTTTTTCCCTGGCTGCAACAAGATGTTCTGCCAACTAATTCACATTTGCATGGCATTGTAATATTTCCATTAGCATGGCTGATAAAAGTTTTGGAAGTCTGGACATGTTGGCAACCTTCAATGTTTTTTAAGACACTTCTGCCCTACCTCTTCTTCTTGAAGAAAGGAAACAACAAAAGAGCCAAACTAAAGAACTAAACCAAATCATCGTGACTTAGAAAAACGACAATTTGAATTTAATTAAATTTTTAATCTTTGTTTCAAGTAGGAAAGCAATTCCATTTTTTAATGTTCTGCTGTTTAAAATGTTTGGAAGAAATTGGCATCACAAGCAAAACAGACATTGAGCAAAAGTTGGGCATAGAGCCAGAAGTGGTCACACTTGTGAGTCAGTGTAGTCCAGAATTCTACTATGCACAAAGACATGAGTCAAACACTGAAAGCAGCCAAAGGCCAGAAGGATGAGATAACCTCAAGGAGATAACCTTGAGCCGTTCATGCTTTATAAATCCTGAGAGTATTTGGCACACCTTGTCCAGAGAAACCTAACCTTGGATGGGCAAACAGAGCCCACAAAAAGAAGTTGGCTCCCTCAAACAGCAAGAGGCCAAAGCACCAGAAATTCATGCAACACAGGAAACAATAAATAAGGAAATAGATCTTTCTGATGGAAAGTAAGCAGCTAATCAGGATGCTAAAGCCTCTGCTGCTCTAAGTAGTAGGGGGTCTAAGAAATCACACAGGGTCACAGGTATCAGAAGGAAGCACTGTTCTGTCTGCACCCTCAGACACTCAGGTGAAATGCAAGGCTCCCTCATCTCACCTGGGACAGGCTCACAAATCCTGGAATAGGACAATTATTTTTTCTTCTTTCCATAAATAAAGCAAACTAAAATACAAAGCTTGAATAAATATGGCAAAAATAATAAATTTAGGTCAAGAATATTGGAAAAGAACCCAGGCAAAGAACTCCAAAACCTCCTTTCTCCTCACTCAGAGCTCCAGACCTTGCTGCTAGGGGCAAGGGGAAGAAATACAACCCCTAACACCCTCACAGGTCTCCTGTTGTGAGGCAACATTAACTACCTACTTTAACACACTGAATAACCACAGACTGAGGCACTCAACTTCACCATTAATTAGTTCATCAACATCTTGCAATCAGTAGCGTGCAGCATAAACAGTTCCAGCCCTGCTCCACTCGAAGCTAACTTAATTCTGATGAGTATTTCATGCATCACTGATTGTAAGTGTGAGCTGTTTTCAAAACTGGTAACAGAAGTCTCACCACGTGCTACAGCTGGAGCGTTTCTTTTCCTGGAGGGGTTTCACGGGGATAATGCTTTGGCTTCTAGAAACATCCTACAGATGAGGAATTCAACCTAGCCTCTCAGAACAGTGTTTCTTTTAACATGGTTAGAAATAAACATTCATAAAGTCTTTAAAGTCCGAGCACACGACGCTGCAGGGTGTTCATGGCCTATAAATTCTCATGCCCATCTACTGCCCCACGTAACACAAAACCTCACACCAGAGCACCTCAACCTACCACACAGCCAGGCCCTGTGTAAGGCAATGTCTTAGAGCCTGAAGTCATGTTTCAACTTAAGAATTTTAATGCTCTGCAAAGGTCCTCCCTGGCCAGTGGAAGAAAGCTGCTTTTGCTTCTCTTGCACTCGGCCGACAAGACGGATCTTGCCCCCAGTGGAACTCTGCAGTTGTAACTGGGATCATCCTGGGGATTACGCTGCTGTTGCTGCATTAAATCCTTCCTTAAGGAGCAGGAATAAAGGTCTTGATTTCACTTGGCTAAAAACAGCACTCACCGAACAAGCAGACTGCAGCAGATGTCTGATTTGTGGCCATGCAAAAGCCCTGGTGGGAAGCAGTTGAGAGGCCCACGTTCCTCCCCACACTGTAGGGCAGCACGATGCTCCTGTTGATTTGAGTCAATTTAACCTTTGGATTTACACTTCCTCATGATCTTGCCACTAATTTGTTCACACTGTTCTTATGAATTGAAAACAAGCCTTTGAGGGACCTTTTCAAATGTCTTCGCATGTCCATACCATTAACTCAGAACAAGAATAGTTCCAGCCTAACTGAATACAGTCTCTAACATCTCTAAGAGCAGCGGGTGAGAAAGACCTACGCCTAATGAGCCTCAGCCCACCAGAACATATGTTTGTCACTACTGCAGATTGATGCCAGGATTTATTATGTAAATTATTACACAACCGTTTCTTGAGTCTCCAGTACTAATGACTTGCTGCAAAAATAGATCATAAGCAGAAAAAGAAAATCAAGGAAGAAACCACATTATTCATATCTGAGTGTTTCTACTTCTGCCATCCATTCTCCAGCCAGACTGCTTCTTGAGATAAATCCTTTAATCCACCAGCGGCTGCCGATGAGTTCCTGTGTTTGTGTCAGCCAAGGGGCCTAAGAATAGTACAGACAGTGTGGTACACACTGAGAACCAGAAAGGGAAATAAAAGGACCTCTGGCTCAAGATCATCTTACTTTGTACCGTTTGGATTCCATAAGGAAGTATGTTTACACAGTTCATTAAGGATCCCATCTGATATTTTTACAGATGGTAGTGACATCCATTCAGCAACCCACCTGGGACCCTGTGACACAGGCTGGTGTTTCAATGACTGCTGTCCAGAAACCTCCCGTTCAAAGGTGCAAATTCTGCATCATTTTGAAATTATTTGCCAGAAATAAAGGGTTAAAGATGTATGCTCACAGCAGCACTCTTTCCACAGGTGTGTAACACCTGCCAGGGGAGCAAAGGCAGGCAACACAAACCATGGGAAGAATGCTTTATAGTGCCTCAGCTCCTTGGTGTGGAACCCACCCCTCCCAAAGCACCAGTCATAACTCCACATTAAGTGAACATTTACAACAAAAAACATCCTTTTCTATTGTTTTGATTTTTAATACCTGCCCTAAGTCTCGCCTGCTTTTTCTTTAGTTAGAAAAAAGATTCATTCTGACCTCTGTCAGAAAGAAACACATTTCCAGTTAACACATTTCAAGCCTTTCAAAAACATCTAGGCTGCAGTCTTAAAAGTGATTGACAGATGAGTAGCTCCCAGTCCTCTGTTAACTAATTTTAGGCACTTAACTACTGTCACCCTGAGTACCCTAGGAAACAGCAAGGCACCTGCTGACAGCAGCTGAGATCATGGTGGTACCTGCTGCTCATTTCTCTCTCTGACTACAGGGGAGACAGCACAATTTTCCTAACTGAAGTGCAATAATTATGTACCTAAAGTTTATCCAGGCTTATGCAGACCTACAGAGAAAAAGGTTTACAGAGAATCACTGCACCTGAGGTACTTCTGTGGAGAGGTCGTTCATTTAAAAAGTTTTTAAAGCCCCTGATGCATTTTTAGGTACCTCATTGCCAGTGATTTAACTGGGAGCTGGTGAATGACTACTCAGTGAAGACCTTTCCCCAAAGCACATTTGAAAACAGTACCTCTGTTTCTCACCTGTTTTGGGAGTCTGGGCACAGCAACAGAGCAACTGAATGCCTAAGGAGAACAGGTAGCAGGTTATGGAAGGAGGGACAGCTGGGGAAGAGAGACAATTGAATTACCTTATTGGCATTTCTAGCACTTCAGAGGCTCCTGGAGAATCCTGCTGGCTTTGTGATTGATGTGATCCATGAAGGTCAAGAAGCCAGGAGCAGCAGCCCAAGGTGGATGCCACAGCTGGCAGTGCTGCTCTCCAGCGGGAATGCAGAGGGGCACGAGGCAGTGACAGCATGCAGAGCCTCTCTCAGTGAGATGCACCACTTTAACCCTCTGTAAAAGCATGCTAAGCAAGGGCTTGTGTGTTCATTTGTGAGATAAAAATATCCTTTTGGCAAAAAGAATCTGTAATAGTCCAAACAAAACTTTCTTTGAAGGTAAACAAACAGGGGCTCAGAGGAGAAAAGCAGCACACACACGTGAAATAGGCTGGGTTTATTTAAGCCTGCAAAAAGTCTGAAGAGAACTGAGGATTTACCAGAGCAGATCTGATAACAACCTATATGTAATTAGAAAAAGGAAAACAAATACATCCTAATGTATCTAGCAGATCTCCATTGCTGCATGTCATGGGAAAAAGTGCAATCCCCTTCTCTCTGCTGAGAAGGGCCATTTAAACCAATTAAAACATATCAGCTGGCTTTTAATATGTATTTTCACATTAAGAAGAGGCATAATACAAAATACTGAGGCAAACAAAATTAGGAAGGAACACCCAGCTCCACACTTCCCCCAGCTTCCATCATGAAAACAATAAAATGCAATACCAACTTAATCGTGTGATGCCAACCCATCCTTCCTTTTTAATGACTTAGGAAAAAAGTGTTACCCCATTGGTGTGAATTTTAAATACATCTCCACATGGTCTGACCCTTAGCTCTAGTTTTCCAGATGCCAGACTCTCCACTTCAGACACAGCTGACAGAATTGGGTGTTTGGCTTTAACACCAGGATCCACTGCAAAGCAATGTGCAACGTAATGTGAAAGGCTGACTTGACAGCCTTGGGTCCTTGCTGCCAATATTTACTGGTGAAAGTGATAGATAGAGGTTTTCCATGGAGAAAAGCCAACTTTGTACAAAATAATTTGTCACGAAGTGTAACATAATCCATTTAATTTTTCTAAGACACAGCAAAATATGTGGCACTGGGCATGCTCCTAAATGGGGTGAAAGTTGGAATGGCTATACCCCTCCAGTTTAAATTTTATTTAATTATGTTCTTTACTCTGGCTGAGCCAAATGTCTGCATTCAGCCATGAAAAATGCTACATCAGGCTTCCTGATCCTGCAGCTGCAGGTGAATGTGGTTTATAGAAGTTGAGGTAATATTGGAAACTGGTGTCAGCACTCAGCTCTAGAAAAAACAGCGCTTCAGTGCAAGGTTGTTTGTTCATTGTATTAAACAAAGGCTGAATTTTAAGAAAGTTGTGGTCCATTTTCTTCATTATAACATATGTGCTAGCTGGGCCTAGCGGATAAAAAAGCTTCAAACAATCTCTGGCCCAGAGCACGTTTTGCTTCTACAGCAAGAATTAACAACAATATCTAATAATCTCTGCAAGTCTCTTAAATTCTCTGGACCTAATATTTCCCCTCCATGAAACAGATATAGTACGCATTACCCTCACAAAAATCACCATGATGACGAAAAATACTTCTTCTATCTAACCCTTCTTTCAAGGAAAAAAAAATGCCCCTTAAAAAAGAATAAAAACCTGATGGATGCATGAGCTTGATGTAAGCTCAGCCACATTTTCCTTCGTTAGAGAAGGCACGAAAGATATGCTCATATGGGACACAGCATGGCCTTCTGGTTCCTCTTTGTAAATCGGCTCTCTGCTGGAAATCAGAGGCCTTTTAGCTCTTTGTCGAGGTTTGCGGTGGCCTCTAGTGGTGTCTGTGGGAATGGGACACTTCCCTATCCCGGGATACCTAAATGAGACCCATGAACCGAAAACATCCTTGTTCTGAGCTCTCCCGTCCTCTCAAACGGGAAAGGTGTGAAAGGGCTGATCAGCAAAGCTCTTCCACTGTTTAAGTTTTGGGATGGCAAATACAGACTCTTTGAATGTGAAGAAATAACTTGATTTACTCTCTATTCCTTTGCAACAAGCTCTTTGAATCCTTACTTAATATTTCTAAATCTTTTATCCTGGTGCCTCGAATTACTCCTCTCTCCAAGAGTTTCCCTCAAAGTCTTCAGGGTCTATGGTCTTCAACGTGTACCTGGCTTCACCCTCAATCCAGTAATAAAGAAATCTGAGGATGGTCTTTCCTGACAGAGACACACAGGTGAACTTCCAAAACTCATGGGACACAGACTGACCGTGCTGCAATGGTGAGCAATGATAAGGATAGTTTTAGGGTCTGATTTTCTCACAGAAGAAATGTTTCTGAACTTCATTCCTTAAGCTGTCTTTCAAATATTCCTCAGGTTCACTTCAAAAGCAAAACACTACCCTCTGGTGAGAGAACCACACACAATGTGAGGAAACATTTCTGTGTATACTCTCAGGCCTTAATGACTTCTTTGCCAGATGTCATTTATCATTTCTCTCTTATCTGTCTTGAAATCATTCTCGTGGAAAGACTTAATCATCCAAACCCAAGTCTCTGCTACACCACTGCAGAAACCTTTTGATGGTTGCCTTATTTCTTCCTCCTCCTCCCTTCCTCCTCCGTCCAGCCCTGAAGGCCGGACTGCAGAAGTGTGAGAGGCTCTAAAACCAGCAAGTCACTGACATGAATGTGCCCGAGCAAGGGCAGTGTTCACTTTAGCCACCACGTTATTCAATGGCTCTGAGACAGTTTATTCCCAAGACACTTGCTGGCAGAAATCAGGATTATGGAATGCTTGTCAGAGATGTTTGAACTGGATGTGCTGAGGGAGGGCCTAATGAAAGGTGAATCCATCTAAAACACATAGAGCTTTTTTTTTTCTTGAACTTCCCATTTCTTCAAGGGGTTGCACAGAACTCACCCTATTTAGCTTTTAATTTCATTTGAAATATAAAACATTGAACAGTCAATTTAACAGTAATATCCTCTTTTCAGCTGCTCAGCTGGGCTCCCAAAAGAGGCCAGAAGCCTCTGTGGAGGAGCCCACAGAACAGCTTTGAAGTGAGGACTTACGTGGGCTGGGAAACAGAGTCACAGATGGAAGAGCACACAGATAGGATGTGACGAGGTCAGAAATAAACTCCAATTTCCCCAGTTCCTAGGACCCCATCCTAATCCCTGAACACATTCCTTTTCTTGGGAGGGTTATTTCATAATGAACCATTAAATCCCACCACCCTTCTCATCTTTCTCTGGCCAAGTGATATCCCATGTTGCTTTCATTATTGGTTTGTGCTATCCTTTGGCTCTCCTGCTCCACTCCAGCTCACTTGGCTTGGCCCACGATCTCTTCAAAAGCACAGTGCAAGTATTATTTCTGTTTCATGCAAAGCTTGCCTAAATTTGTGGCAAGGAAAAGGCTGCAGAAGAACTGTATCGTGTGACTCCCAAATGAAACCAGCTGCCTATTATTTCTGTGTCTGCAACTTCAGACCAAATTATGTGAGCTGGAAAGCTAATCTTTGGCCACCCTTTGACAAAGGGAGGGCTTTATAATTATTTTTATTTACATTTTGTGCTGTTAGCATGGAAATTTGGTCACAAATGTGACCTTGTTGTCGTCTCCTCTCGCTCAGCCAATTTTGCTGCTAGGCTAATTACAAATAGTGGTGTGGAAAATTTGCCTTAATGTGTCATTATATTGTAGCTGTCAAGTTTACTAATAAAAAGAGACCAACAATCAGTGGCACCACGTCCCACAGGTCACTGACAGCAATTGCAAAGCTCTCCTGCAGTCCTCACCCTGCTTCCTGACAGGCTGTGAAGGCTTCCACCAAACTCTGTGCTGCTATAGACCATCCCTGTCTGGTAACCACAATAACTGATCTAAAATTAATTTGAGATTCTTAGGTGTAATTTTAGACTAGAAGGATATTGGCACCACGGGCTCTGAGAGTATCTAGGAGTCACTAATGTTACAAGCTTATCTACAAGATAAAGACTGTGTGTCTCTCAAAAATCAGTTCTCACTCTGAAACAGACAGTGCAGGAATTGTCCCATGAAACATTATGGCCAGCAGTCTGTAAGGTGTAAAGTAGATTATCCTAATTATCTCTTTGGTTATTAAAGCATATTGTTGTCTCTTGAGCCTGTATGTTAATTAGCTCTCTTTCAGTTACTAGAGGGGAGTGCCTTATTTCACCTCAAGCATTTCAAAAGTTCCTCCTCCAAGCTTCTTTATTCTTGTGGGTAGGCAGAGACGAGAAGAAATGGATATTTCCCTCATTTTTTTCCTGCCTTACTTCCTACAAGTTGTTCTTACTCATCCTTCTGCCTGAGGCCTTGCAAGGACTCCACCTGGAAGTGAAAAGACACTGCTAATCCTATTTCCCAAAGTCCGGCTCTGGCAGTGTGAGGGTGAGTACATGGAAACAGCTATAGCAGAGCACTACCTAGTGGCTTCAACCAAAATTAAAATTTCAGTGCACAGGAGCTGCACAGCATCTCTTTAAGGCCTTGAGTACCAAAACCAAGCTATGATTCACATCTCTTACCACCTGTACCCGCACGTGCAAATGGTGATGTGCCATCTGTCTGAGGCACATCTGATCTGCGTGGGACTTCTGGTTTTTGTACTTTTTCACTTCTCACCTTTTCAAAAGCCAAAGTTCAAAGACCTGCACAGTCAACGCTCAAAATGGCTCATGCAACCCATTGAGAAATAGGTAACAGCTTTCCTGAATGAAGCAGCAGATTTGCAGCAGACAGAAGTAGCAGATGACATGAGATAGCTTCTTCCTTCAGAGGAACTGATGATAAGGCTTCACTGGAACACTGTGCAGTAAAGTGTTTACCACTGATATCATGGGAAATGTGAACATCCAAAAATAGAAGGTGGTGGAAGCAGGATGACGCCTGAGTGCCAGGTCTGAATGGCTATGGTCTGTTCACAGCCAGCATCTTGAGGCTCAGAATAAATCTTGCAATATATTTTCTTCTGAAAAGAATTTATGGACAGGAAGAAAGCTGACCAGTGGTATGAACTCACTGTAAAACAAACACATGCACAAATCCTGGTACTCTCCGAAGGGTAATAGATTCAGATCTACTTCCATCCAATTATTTCTTCATTTTCAGAGGGCACAGTGGAATGAAAGTATTCAGAGGAATGAAAGTATTGAAGCTTTATCTTAACCCCGCCAGATCTGCATAACAGAATGTGGTTTATAGCTTAAGGCAAAACCGGAGTTATTTGTAGAACCTTTGGCTTTCTGGCTGCAGATCCCATGGGCTGTGAGCATCCCACATCCTCCTCCGGCTCTAAGGCTCTACTTCAGCAGATCTTCAGCAGAACATATTAGTGAAAGTGAAAAACTGTTAGTTACCCAGCCAGCCATGCATGCAACAAGCTCACTGTCTCCTTTGACAACACGGAAGATGTCCTTGGCATTCCCAAAATAATTGTTATTTCTTCATTTCCAGAAAAATAAATCCAGAAATAAAAACATCTAAGTTCAGAGCAACAGCCACAAAACCCAGATGTGAAAATCCTAGATCCCATGCCCACCAGTCTCACCAGACCCACAGCTTTTGCCTCACAGATACAGCTCAGAAGAAAGTTCCCAACTCTTCGTGATTCTACAGATTTCATTTCCCTCTACAGCTTTGCCAAGGTTTTAGGGTTTCACTGCCAGCACGTGACTCTAGGATAATGCTACATTATGAAAGTCACCCTTGTAGTTCTAAATGAATATACACACATGTTTATAAAAATACACATATATATATATGTATTTACCTAGGTATCAAGCTGATAAATATGCTGATAAACATGCTGATAAACATGTAAACAAGTCCTGGAGAGTGTAAATTATAGCACGCTTCTGGCAGAGTCAGTAAGTGTTGGCTTTGTCTACTGATTTTCATTTTAACTCCTTGCTCTTGTACACTCACTGTTTCTAAAGGCCTGCTTGTATAATTATCAGTACTGATGGCTTGTATAATGATCAGTACTGATCAGCACTTACAGACTAAAGACTTTCTTTTAGGTCTTGTGTGTTATAGACAGAAATGATCAGTGATTAATTTTACAAGTATCTCTTAGCTCTTGGTGTGACCCAAACCCCAGACAACCCTTCCCACCCTGACTCTGTGACCCATGCAAGGGACAGGAGAAAAAACCTTGGCAGGATTTTGGCAGTTTACAGTACCTAGAAGATACATGCTACTGCAGGGTTCACAGGTTATTGTTAAGGCAACTTCCCATATATTTCTACCGTGATTTCTTCCAACCATAACATTTGCAATCATTTAAGCTTGCTTACGCTTAAAATTAACTTTCTTCATACATTTGGGGTTTTTTTAGCCTTGAAAAAAAAATCATAGCAAGTTCTTTAGTTAAACAATCAACACTAAAATGGCTAAAGCAAAGTTATTTTTTATGGAAACTTTGAAATAAATAAGTAACTAACTTTGAAAACACCTCCCCACCACCATCCCCTTTCCTGCCAGCTTTTCACCTGGGATTGTTTTCTGCTGTGCAGTCACTTCCACCTCATCCCATTGGATATGTCAGGTCAGACCCAAAACTGCCAGGAAGGCTTTTGCAAAGATGAAATAAAGGGAATAGAGGCAGGCACAGAACAGATGATTGCTGGTGCAATCCAAAAGACACTACTTCAGGAATAAAATGTAGCCTGAAAAGATTTTTGGTCCTTCTGCTTTCCCACTAAGCTTTCAGAGCATTGCTAAACCCTCAGTGGCAATGCAAGACTTGCACCCACTTTGGGATGTACAGCCTGAAGCTCCAGCTTGCACAGACAGGGTTTATAGCCAAGAATTACCACCACAACAGATGAAATCCAGCCTTGCCTTGGTGGACACAGCCATTACAGTGTTCCCAGCAGTGCTACAATATTTCATAGAGAAGAAAAAGTTCCCAAGGGAACTGAAGATTTCACTCCTATGTCCAATCCTAGATACCGCTCTCAAATTCTCTTGAAAATACCTTGCTCCTCAGAGCCTGCAATTATGTGATTTCAGCCTTGCATTTTTATTATTCCCATTTTATCCTTCCAATAAAGTTAATAAATAGTAAAGTTTAACAGTACAATGAAATTTTCCTTCACAGCTTCAGTTAGTGTCTCTTAAGTCAATCTCAATATACAAACTTACTATAACCAAAGCAACATGAGTGGAAGCTTTTATTCTTTCAGTGTGCCCATTTGAACAGCAGAAATTTTAAACCCAGTGAGATTTTTTATAAAGTATGTGAGTTTTTCTCTTTTGGAACAAATGCAGAAGTTTGCTCCATTGTTCTCAGATTCACTATGACTGGGCTCAGCACCTCTGACTTGGTTCTGCTGGTGTTACTTCACATGGGATTTCTGATTTTTCATCGCCAAGATCTGTGAAAACTCATGTGCCAGGAGCCTTTTGGCCCAGACTCCCAGATTATAGAACTCAGCACAACACAGGGAAGATTTTTCTTCAACAAATTTTCACACAAAAACCTTGCAAACACAGGCCAGCATTAAGTAGTTGACTAATTTCCAGCTGAGATCAGAGAAATAACTTCCACAGGCTACTTTTTGCAAGAAAACTTAAACAAACTGAACAATTCCAACTGATACCAGCAGTGTTTTCAAGAAGTTTTGAGGGTGACTTTGTGACACACTTACTTGGCCATTGCTATTTTGACTCCCATAAAGGGACTTAGAATCACAGAATGGTTTGGGCTGGAAGTGACCTTAAAGATCATCTCGTTCCAAGCCCCCTTCTGTGGGCAGGGACACCTTCCACTAGACCAGGCTGCTCAGAGCTCCATCCAACCTGGCCTTGAACACCTCCAGGGATGGGCATCCACAGCTTCTCTTAGGCTGAAGTTACTCTCAATAACAGTAGCTTCTCACTCCCGCTTTTGTACAAAACTGGAAAATGAGTTTGGATCATCAAATTACTCTAATTAGTTTTGAGATCCAATATATTGGCGAGAACAGGGAGTGAAACAAGTCCAGTGCTGTTATGTACACCAGGGTTAAAATTTCATGCAGTGACAACAAATGATAAAGGCCATGAATCCTTGCTTCAGTGTGATATTTTTGGTCTGTCGGGTTGCAGGAGCTGATCCAGTTACTAAGATATGTTTACTCCGTTAATAGACCTAATTTCTAAGCCTTAACTCACCTTTGACACAGCAGATTAAGTGCTAGCAAGTGCCAAGCCCTTTGGGGTTGTGCTTTGCTGCTCCTCACAGCAGAAGCACTTATTTTAACTTGTGCAACAATCAGACTGATGATTATGGGAGGAAGCTTTTTATTATATGGAATTACAGGCTGATGATCCAGACTGGCTCCCTCCACCAGCAGCCTGGCCCTCTTTCTCTACATGAAAAGAAATCGAGTCCAGCTTGTACTGAGTCACACTGCAAGCACTTAGAGGCAGCATTTGACCACAATAATCCTTAGTCTGCATCCTCTGACCTTGCCCCTGGTATCCCAGCCACAGAAACATTTCAGAAGAGACAAAATTTCAGTTTGCTGGTTTCATCTCATAGTGAGATGGAAGCAATTTTCTGCAAATCATTTAACAACCTCAAGCTTCAGTGAGGCTGAGAGTGTGCAAGGTTTTGAACATTTTATTGCCCTGCATCCGACTCCATGTCGGTCATGATTAAAAAGACTCATTTAACTTGAAAATTAATTGAATTATATGCTACGTCATTAAAATTATAAATTAGATGGACAAAGTAAGTCTGTTTTAAAGCTCTTGTCTCTAAGTGAAATAAGCTGGAAAAAGGATGAAGCTCTGGTTGAAACTTCAAGACACCTGAAGGCTTCCACTGACTTAATAAGGCCAACCATTTTCTCATTTCCAATTTCTTCTTTTATCATTTTTTTTCTACTTCCCTCTGAGCACACAAAACCAATAAATGTGTTTTTATCACAGCAAAATAAAGTAGCGCTGCTGAAATCTGCAAGGGCAAGTGGGCATGGAAATGCCTTTTTTTTTTTTTTTAATAAAAGCTTTAATAAAGATGTATGTATAAGCCTTGCAGCCCTTCAGTAAGAGCCTGAGCCTGCATGATGCTGTAGACCTCAACTTCCCCTGAAGTCGGCAAACTGTTTTACAGGAAACAATCTCGTGCTGGTCCCAAGGCAACGAAGAATATTACCTAATACATCTTTTCTATCTCGAACCTCTGTGATTAGGTTCTTAATTATATCCACTGGAGAATGTTACGAACACAGGAGAGCAGATATGCAGATCCCAGCTATTTTTCCTCCTGGTGCTAGAGAGGGGGACACACTCCCAGTCTTTCACAGTGAGTGCTGGGAGAAGAGAGAGCTCCCAGGGTCCCCACCTGCTCTGCCCTGCCCAGCCAGAGCCCTTGTGCTGAGCAAAATGCTCCAACTGCTGGCTCCGTCAAGGAATGTGGCAGAAAAGGCCTTGGTGCCCAGCAGGTCTGGATGCTACCAGTGGTGTTAGGACCCAGAAGTCATGGGTTCATTAAATCATTTAGGTTGGAAAAGACCTCCAAGATCACTGAGTCTGACTTACCCCAGCACTGCCAAGCCCACCCCTAAATCACATCCCCAGGTGCCACATGTACACTCCTTTTCAATCCCTCCAGGGCTGGGGACTCCACCACTTCCCTGGGCAGCCTGTTCCAGTGCTTGACAACCTTTTCCATGAAGAAATGTTTCCTAATATCTGACCTAAACCCTCACTGGTGCTACTCCAGGCCATTTCCTCTTGTCCTGTTTCTTTTTACGTGGAGTAAGCAGTGGACACGTTTTAGGAGGAGTACCTCAAAAATAATTTTGGAGCCAGTAATTCAAATTTTTTCAGAGTAAATGAATCAATACTGGTAGCAAGAGTTTTCTGTTTCAGAGGGGGAGATGTGATAAATTGGAAGAACCAGTTAATAAAATGAACTAGTCCAGTCAACCAGAGAAACCTGGGGATCTGAATGCCTGCTTGCAATTTCCGCAAGTTCATAAAAGGCACATAAACTCATAAATTCACAGCGAGTTCATAAAAGGCTTTATAACACACGGTGCCTCTGAGAGCAGGAAAGCAAGCTGCAATCCCAGCAGACTCTCCCTCTTCCTGTTCCCAAACCATCCTTTGTGGCCCAGCCTCTCCAAGGGCACTCTCAGACCTCACTGGTGTCCAGCCACCAGCCCAAGCAGCTCAGGCACGGGTGTCCTCAGCACGAGGAGCAATTCTGGCTTCAGGCCAGAGGAAAAGCTGGAATAAAATGTTGTGTCTCTTGTTTATGACTTCGACATGCTCTGCTCAAAACGGAACACCAGAAAATTCAACTTACATTAGGGTTTTTTAGAAACATCTTATTTGTGTTTGCATTCAAAACTGTGCTCAGAGTTGATTCACACTGTAATAAAGAAATAATATTCCTTTGGCAAGTATTACAGCTACTTAGATATTCCAGTGAGAGCATTGCTTTAATGAAAGAAGAAACAGTAAGAAAAACAGACAAACCAACAATTTTCTCTGCCTGTTGAACTGTGACAACTGTTTTACCTCCTATCGACCTTCATTAACAGGGGAAATGGTTTTATCCAACAAGTATTTGCAATAATAACTGTAGGCAGTTCCAAGTTTGTAGAGACCAGCACTTTGAATTTAATTGCAGAGGCTTTTAGATGCCTTTAAGTAAAAAAAAAAAAAAAAATTAAAAAATTAAAATCTGAGTGCTACTAGACACATCCAATTAAGGAATAACCAGATCAGTTATTTACCAGAAGGACTGGTTCTGTTTTAAGGCTAAGTCACACTTAACACCAGCATAAGGAGTACAACACACAGATTTACAGATGTAGGAGGCCAGGCCAGAGGTATGGAACAGAAACAGCAGCTGAAAGGAGACAGCATGAAATCACTCTGACAAGACAGAGAGTTCTTCTGCTGTCTTTTACTGTCACTTTTTTCAAGTTGCAGGAAAGCTCAGAGGAGCAGGGAATATGAAACTGAGACAATGGTGAAAATGGATTTTAGTAGCAAGCCAGCCCAGACAAGTGCTGCTGTGTCACAAACAGCCACACTTTGGTTCAGGTGTAACCAGAAACCTGCAGCTTGGTACCTGAATAGGAGCTAAAAATAAGGTATTGCTGTTATAGCCTGATTGAAGCACTGGAAATGTTACAGAAAATTTAATTTCTGAGACTCAGGCACATAACATGTAACAACACATCTCCTTCACTTTCTCCCCTGTGTCTCAGTCTTACATTTCTACCAGATAACCAAAACAGCCAAAGCTGCAGAGTTCTTCAAACCTGGATTTAATCCTCTCCTTTGACGTCTAACATGGAAACTGAGCAAAATGTGTGCACTTCAGAATACTGGACAACAGGATAGAAGACACAAAACCCAAAAAAAATCTCTTGATTCTCCAGCTATTTAGTGTCACTTCAAAGTCCAACAGGTAAAAGAAAGAAAATGAAAACCACTAAAATACGAAAGCTGGGAACAGAAGCTCTCATGCATTGTATAAATGGCATAATAAGCAGCCACAGTAATTATAGGCCTTGAAATGTACAGAAAATACTATTTGCAGGTATTATTACTTGCAGTTATAAGTACTATGTCTTATTTATCTTCTTAAAACCCAGATTGAATGCGAAGAAATCAGATCTTTACAGCTGCTGCTGATTATTCTAAGTGTTAATGTCCACTGTTCCCTCAATGTGTTCATAAGCTTATTGTCACAGATTGTACAGAACAAAACTCAAGTATATTTAACTACAGGCCTGAGGAATATGGGGAAAAAAAACATCCTTAGACAGAAAAGAACCTGCCTGTGTCTTTTATCTACCCTGAACTATGTAAGAATTAAAAGCCTTGTCTAATGTCAAATTTTATGAGAAGAAAAAGCTTGCCTACCTTCTAATTTGGGCATTTCCCCAGCAAAAGCTCACCTCAGACATCCACAATACCCAGTGCATGCATGGGAGGATGTTTGTTTTGGGGGGGGATTTTCTTTTAAACACAGTGGGTCAGCACAGAGTATAGTTTTACATACTCTATTTCTATAGTATAGAAAGTTACAGCTATTTTAGAGGGAAAAAAATAAGAAAAAATCCCCAAACAAACCACTTCACTGAGCTATCAGTGTCCTAACGGTATCAGCTGAACTCACTGTGCCTGATCAACCCAAGTCCCCATGGGCCACATGCTCAAACAGGGAGTGTAAGAAAGAAAAGTGTGGATTTGCATCCACAGGGTCCTGGCCTAAATATTCCTAATTACCATTTCTCCCCACATTTGGCTTATCTTAAGATAATTGCAAAGAAACAAGAAGTGTATTGCCTTGTATTTCTGAAATGCAAATTCTGCCCGGCACTCAGCAATGAAATCCCTGTGTTGTCCTGACCCAGGAGTTTGCTTTAGTGTCACAGCTTGAAAGAAACACATTTTCACTTGTGCTGCAGGGAAGAACACCCATGATACAAGTCACTTTTACAGCCCTGGTGACTCACAGCAAAGGGACTGCAAATGATGCACAAGCTGAGGTAATTCGGGTGTTCAGAGCCACAGCAACCAAATGAAAGGAAAAAATTATGCCCACTGGAGACCAAGGCAAATGGTTAATGTTTGGAAACATTCAACATTTCAATTAAATTTGAGCTAAAAAGCAACTAATTTCTCAGGTGTTGGCGAGAGTGCAGAGACAGAAGGAGAGCTTGAATGTGCCAGAAAAGAGAAGTCACTGGCTGCTTTGAGAAGAAGGACAACACAGGGTTTTGACTCCCCCAGATTCAAGTTCTCCAAGCATGGACCTGTCACAGTCAGGCTCATACCATGCCCATCTCCCTGCTGTTATGTTTTTCCAATTTATGTATGGCAGAGTCCCTGCCCTTAACAGCTTAAAATGGGGAAGAAGATCCCAATATCAACAGGGAAGAAGAGGGGAACAAAACCCAACAAACAAACAAAAACCCCCAGGCTAGGGTATGCAGTTCTGGCACTGCTGCTTTTAATTAAATCGGGGGGGAAAGTGTTACACAAATTGTCATTGTGGGTAGAAACAGAAGACTGACTCCACGATCAAAGCAGCAGTTTGATGCCACACAATATCCACTTCCTTTTAACTGTGTTTGTCTAGAAGGCTAAAAGAGGCAGCAAGTCCAGGGCAGCAAAGGTGAAGCAAATGGGACTGTGGAGGAGAGGAATGCAAGAAGCAGGAGAAGGGAAGTGAGAGGAGCTGCACAGGAACCCAGGGGGAGTGTAACTGAGGGCTGCCATGGTAAGAACTGCAGCTCGTGGGAACTGACTGCAAGTGCAGGCAAGAGACGGCCTAATTCCAGAGGTATCTCATCCAGCCAGCTGAAAAGCTCCTCATGCCCAGGTCAGATGATCCATTGTGAAATCCTCTACACAGAAATGTCCTTTGGCTGAAAAGTCCTTTCCAGTTGTATCGGAGGCAGCTTTCAAAAAAGCTTCTCCCATCACTGAAGCCAAGCATCTCATGGTACATAAAACAACAAGAAAGAGCCACACACAGCTGTGGGAGCAGCCACTGCCCACAGGCAGTACCCCACATGGTCATCAGATTGCAGCCTGGGATTTCGATGAAATTATCAAGACCACAAGACAAAGAAATGTTCTGTACCTAGTCATTAGCAAACCAGGCTAATTCTTCATTCAGCACTCGGTACAGTTTCCTCAGAGCAATTACAGGCTGCACCTCCCACAGAATGCTGTTACTTAAAGCACAGATAACACATCATGCTGTTTACTTTGCTTGTAATCTTCACAACAGTATGTAATTAAGAGCATTAAGTAAAAGGAAAAAATCAACAGGAAAACACGATGCTATGATGCAGAGTGGAAGCAGCCTGTTTTAAGTGGCAAGGAAAAGGTTTGTGTTCCTAGATGAACATTCCTGATCCCAAAGATCGTACAAAGTCAACCCTTCCCTGAAATTAAATTTGAATGTTTTTGAGGGCGACTCTCCTGTTTAAAAGGAAAATGCTTTGAGTGGAAGCTACAGGCAGAGCTGTAGTATCGTGGATCTAGAGGTCAAGAAAGACTTCAGCTTGTCAAGAATCATTTTCATCCTCATTTCCCCTATCCATCTACCACACCAACAGTCCTCACCTCTGCAAATAGCTGATAGTTGTGTGGGGTGGTACAACAGAGGTTGCCATCATCAGAAATGAAAATGCACATATTTTTCTCTGCTCTCTGTGGATCTGATTGCAGCCTGTGAAGATTTGGATGACAGAAAAAAAAATAATCACGTGGTGGCACATATTATAAGTTCTTACTTAAGGAGTGCTGGAGAAACCTGACATGATTTTCAGTAGAGAGGTGTTAGCATTAGAGAAACTATTCTGAAGCTGACCACTGTAAGGGAGACTAAATAAATATTACAAGACTACTTTATGCCATTGGCTCAAAGAAATATGAATTAGCCAAGAGAGAAGATTTGTGATTTGTAGTGATGTGGCAAGGATTTAAAAACACTAAATCCACCAGAATGATGGGAAAGGAAGAGGAAAAAAATAGAAATTTCTGAAGTTTCCATAAATTAAAAATCAAAACTCTTCCTTTGTGTGTATATGTCCCTGTGACTATGGGTAGGAATCAACTAACCAGGCTATAAAAGTCAGTGAAATGGCAAATGAAATAATGTATTCTGCAGCCAAGGTACAACAGCAGGATAACAAGCACAGCTGTGATGGTGTGGTCAGCACTTCAGAATCACAGTAAAAGGGACTCCATGCCCAAAATGACACACCAGTCTCTGACTATCATACCTGACTGTGTGGATGTCTTCCAACATGTACAACAGAACACTTGGAAGCAGTCAAGTATTTTATCTCAGCACAGTTTCCTGTCATCTTCTATGGGTCAAATTAGCAATCTGTTTTGTTTGCAGATCACCAGCACAGAAAAAACGAATTCCACACATAAACCCAACAAGTGTGACATAAAAGAGACAGTACAACAAAGCTTTAGTGAAACTGCATCCAGCATTTGGGGACATTAATTATTTATGGAAAATACAGAGGAGCTTCTTCTCAAGAAGGCAGCAAAACAGCATTTGTAATGCTCTGATAAAACACGAAGAACCGTGTAATCTTCTCTCAGCCTGCTGGAGTGTTAAAGAGCAACGTTTTTAAAAGTCATTAGAATTTCAGAAGTTGATAGTAAGGAGACTAGTAAGTGATTCTTTTTTTTCCAGTTGGTGTAAGATGTTAATAGCAAAATGGAAGTTTTATGAAGTTTCTGCCTCCACTACCAAGACAAGGAGAAACATCAGAGAGCTTTGTAATGCCAACCTACAGCAGCAGCTCAGTCCAGACAAGTTCTCCTCAGCCCCACCAGAGCACACAGCTGAGATCTCCCATTCAGGGGGATCTTCTGAGTATCAGGGATATCAGCAAGACACTGAGCAAATCTAAATGTTCAGATCGTTTGCAGTAGATATATTCTGCTTATTCCTTATGTTTTGGTATTTTGGATTTTGGTATTTTTCCCTTGAGCTGCACAGGAAGCGACCAAGCAAATGGCTTCTCTTTCACGCAGTATTTACCTTAGAGTTCCTAGAGTGAAAGGGGGAAAGGTGATTGCTCTTTTAATAACAGAAATCTATTTTTAAGCTGTAGTGAATGTTCAAAACCCAACAGCCATGAACTTCTGTTGTTCAGAGAGGACATGAAGTGCCTGCACAGGTAATGGGAGTTGCCTTCAATAGCTCAATTTTTCTTATTGTTTTTTAAGAAAACATCTCAGTGGGTACCAGTAGTACTTCTGCTGGGGAAAGAAAAAGTCAGTCTGTGTGACACTTAGAAATAAACATGCCAAATGTCCTCAGTTGAAGGCACTACAAAGAGTTTATCTTCATGAAGAGATAAAATATGTTTCACTCTAGAAAGCTAATTCTGTGTAAAAATTCAGTGAAAATTAAAGCCTGTGTTGTTTTTATGTGAGCTATTTAGCGAGGATAACATCTATAAAGGATGTGAGAATTTATCCTGACTCTGACTGGAGTGAAAATTGCCATCTGCTCTGCATTAGGCTCTCACCACCCAGTCTTTCTGAAGTTACTTGTTCTCGTTAGCAAATCCAGCGCCAAAGGATTTTTCTCTCTCCCTGCTCTAATCCAGTTTACTTCCTCTCTGTCAAATCTGTCAAACAGTGAATGCTTGGTACATTTCAGAGCATGTTTTAGCTCAGCTGCTCACGGCAACTGAACTGACACCTACGCACTCTTGGGCTACTCCCTTTTTTTGAAAGAGCTGCTGAAAAAAAAAAAACCCCAAAAATTTACTTTGTTCAAAAGCTGTCCTCACATCAACTCTAAATGAGTAGCTCTTCCTCCCTCCCTGGCATCAATTGCTCAATTGGTTGTTTCTCTCTGGATTTTTTCAAAAAGAAAGGCTCCTTTGGTAATACAGGCTGTGCTTCCCCATGTCTTCTCCAGTTTAATTCCACTTGGACTCCACCTTTCTGAACACAGTTGACTAACTGTGTATGTAGTGTTTCAGATGAGGACTTGCACTTTGTAAAGGTATTATAATCCCTCAAACTTTAGCAAAAATACCACACCCAACAGACCACAGCTTTTATTTAAAGCCACGATGTACCAGTGAGCATAGACCATACAGCAGAACTCTAATGAGAGTCTTCCAAAGAAGCAGGGACTTGAGACGGTGAAGCCTAAAATTCTTCTTTGAATGCACTTGTACATTTAGGGAAAAGGAACTGAAGCCTAATCTAATCTTTATTTTTTTTAGAGTATTCATTCCCTTCAAAGTTTTCCTAGGGAAAAGTCAGATTGCACCGAGGGGTTGGCCCATTGTGGGCATCAACACAGGCACAGTGATATAACTCAGGAACAAGATGGTTTTGTGCATTAAGAAGTGTAAGGCAGAGAGAGAATCCTAAAGGACCAGATTGCCACAGGACTGGGCTAGTTTGAACCATCTTGGATGCTACAGTCAAAAAGTGAGTGAAATTCCTGGGCCTGTTCCAGTGCATATTCAACGCAGTGGAAACACTTGCCCTGATTTTCACAGGGTCTCAGGCCCAGGGAAAACCAAAGCTGAGCCTCAGATAAGCCTCATAACAAATGCAATGCAGGTGTTTAGGAGCTGCTGTGTTTCAGCCTCAGATACCTGTGAATCTGTTTTTCAGTAAGTATTTCAGAGAACATCTGGATTCTGAAGTTAAACAAAAATGAAAGTTTTGAAAAATATTACTGTAGCTTTGATGAGAAAGCCCTATAAGTCCTTTTTTTATTTTGTGAAGATTTGACTATCCTGATATTATTAAAGGTCACAGGCTTGTTGTGTGTAAGAAACACCTTAGAAGGATTTCAGCTTCTCTTTATAAGGAGTTATTAGTTCACTTAAAAAGATGGCCAGAAAAGCGTTCTGTATTTAGAAAAGACAAAATCTTTCTTACTCTCTCTCCCTGTCTGTCTCCAAAAATGAATCAGGAATTTGGTTCTCCTCTGCACTCAGTTGTTTCCTGCAGAAATAATCATAATATTTCAATTTAAGATGATGCCTTCTTGAGTGAGAATTTGACAAAAGCTCTCACCTGTATTTGCAAAGAACTGCAAAAAGATAACGCCTGAATGATTTTCACCAAAACAGCAAAAAAAAGTTACCAAAAAACATTTAATTTCATGCCATGTGTGTTGAATTCCCAAACCACACTGGGGAATATTCTTACCTCTGCTTAGTCGGGTCATCATGGTAATCTCATCCCAGATTTAACTGGGAGCTCACACTGGGGATGACTCGAGGTACCTAATCTGAATCTGATGAAAGGATTTCAGGTTCTTAGGGCTTTTGATACAGTTTTTTTCACAAACAATAAAAGCTATTTCCAAAAAAAAAATAAAAAGAGGAGAAGAAGAAGAAGAAGAAGAAAGAAGAAGAAGAAGAACATGAAGAAGAAGAAGAAGAAGAAGAAGAAGAACAAGAACAAGAAGAACAAGAAGAACAAGAAGAA